>OVAP01002496.1:0-19261 GCA_900406295.1 Aurinia saxatilis
TGGCCAGCAAGTAAGTATCCAGATTAGCTTCATTTCCAGCCCCTTCAACAACTTCATCATCTGTTTCTGCATTAATTTCAGATGTGACTTCTTCTCCTGAGCTTTCTGATTCACTAGATAATGAATCATCACTTTGAGCAGCTGCTGACCCATCAGTCTCTGCATCAGAAACTACAGTCCCTGATTAAAAAACCGAATAAGGTGATAGAAGCTGAAAGCCCTAATTAGGTCTTCTATCATTGCTTGTAGCGTGCTTCCTCTGCTCTAAGGTCTTCTTGTGATCTGTACAAGAGAAACCGAGTTAGAGATCGTTGTATTCTTTCTCATATAGTAGAGGCAGTTGTGGGATACCGTTCCCACCCCAGAGAGGTACCTAAGGAGAACTCTGGGTGAACAATTGTGTGTCTTACTTTCTAATTAATCTCATAGAATCTAAGAACCAAACACATAATTAACGCTTAAAAATGTACAAGTGCTCTTTTAGATTTTTTATTTCATCTATATCTGGTTTCACGATTTTTGGGTGATTTGAATAAGTCTTGAGTGTTCTGATAGATTAAAGCTAAGCTTGAGTTTGTGTTTGGATAATTCAATTAAGACTCATAATTCATTGTTTATCGAGACTGCCAGAGTTAGTCGACTTAGTCTGACTTAATCGACAGAAAACAAGGTTTTGTTTTTTTGTATGGGAATTTTAGGTAATAGAGTAGTTTTGAGTTTATAATTAGTTTTTAGATAGTTTCACTAGTTTTTCCTATTTGAATTTTCTATAATGCCCAATTAATTAAAAGATGTTAAACCATTTTGGTTTAGTATATATATTTTTTATTTATCATTTATGATTTGATTAATTAATAGATTTGATTAAGGCGTACAATATAGAAAAAAAATATTGCATAAGATTCATATCTGATTTCTCTCTACACCAAAGTAGACAAAATTATTAATTTAATGGTGGATGGTGGATGATCAATCAAACTGGATGGTGGATGGTGAATAATTATCAAAATGGATGATGATATTGGATGGTGGATGGTGGATGATCATCAAACTGGATAGTGGATGGTGAATAATTATCAAAATGGATGGTGCTATTGGATGGTGGATGATGGATGATCATAAAATTGGATGGTGGATGATAGATGACTATCAAAATGTATGGTGGTATTGGATGGTGGATGGTAGATGTTTTTCAAACTGGATGGTGGATGACAGATGATTATCAAAGTGGATAGTGGAATTGGACGGTGGATGGTGGATGATCATCAAATTGGATGGTGAATGATAGATGAATTTCAAAATCGATGAAACGACGTATTAGATAGCAGATAACTTTGAAAGAAGATTTGCAGAAGCAAAAAAACATGTTGTAATCTCAGATAATTAGGGGGTTGTGTTGTTTTAAATATGTGAACATTTTGCAACGTTTAGAGTTTGTGTTGATGGAAATATGCGGGTTTTGGAGGAGGTTGAAATTTTACAAAAAAAAAAATCAATTGGATGAGAGAAGATAATTGATTGGAAGAACCCGGGAGTAATTGGGGAAAACTTTTTTTTCAGTTTTTTTGTTTAATTATATTTCTAATTTTGAATTTTAGTTTTTATAAATTTTATTTAGTGATTAGTTTGAATTACTTATGACCGATTTAGTTTGTCCCTTTAACCAAAAATTATTAATACCAATTAAAGATTAAAAAAATTATTTTGTTAAAGTAAAACTAAGGAAAGAACTACCCATTTGGACAAGGATCATGTAAGGTGGAGTTTCTTTGTTTCTCAAACAACATCGAGAGCCGTTGCATCAGATTCCAGTAGTGAATTATCCTCAGGAGATTACTCGATCATTTCATGGAGGTTTGGCTCCTCCTCACATTTGTGTCCCGAGCTGTAAAATGCCGAGAAGAAGGAGATTGAGTGGTAAACATGCTGTTTACGATGTGGATGTGAGAGTTCACGGCGAGATTCAGCCGCAGCTTGTGGTGTCTCCGATTGCATCTCTTCTTTCTCAGGTGTGGAAACTCAAATCTTTAGTCTTGAGAATTTCGGTTTTATGTAGAATGTTCCTGGAATCAAACCCAGATTGAGAATGTTAAAGATGGTTGCGAATGGTGAAAAGAACAAGAAGCTGGTTTGATGACGCCTCATGGTGTTACTAGTGAAGAATCTGTCGGATCGATTCCGTTTCAAGTTCTGATCTTTTGTTGGTGTTTTGGTCTTAAACCCATTTCATTTTGGATTTGCAAATTAGGGGAAAAAATGGATATAGATGAGTGTCCGAAGAACATACTCGTGTTGCAATGGGAGAGAAACTGCGACAGATTTGATGGCAGAACAGATTCGTGTTGCAGTGGGAGAGAAACTGCGTTATAAACAGGTATGACTGGTATTCTTTGTGAATCTGCGTCATAAACAGATTCATAAGTTTCTCCGAACTTAAGTATCAGAGAAAGTATCAACTGCGTAATATATCTATCTATATTTGGTCTATATGTTCTTTGTGAGAGTATTCTTCCTTGAAGAAGTAGTGCGAGTTTGATGAGCCTGTTGATGACGAATCAACAAAGTTTCTTCAGGAATTCGCAAAAATGTGTAGCATGGTTATAGTGAGGTACTTTGGAATACCACTATGATTATAGGGTTTAAACTATGCTGCTAAACTACCTAGACATATCCATTTTGGATGTAATTTGAGTTTTTATATCTCTCTCACAATATCATAGTAAAACCAGAGCTTTCTCTGTTTTGAACCTTACTTATTGATTCACTATATATACATAGTTCTGATTATATATATATATATATATGCTTTTAACTGAAATTTGATTGCAGGTGTTAAATTATGCACAACAGTAACGAGAATGTGAACTATGAGATGACGTCACTTAATGAAAGGATGTAAGAATACCAAAGGTAATTTGATCGAGAAACCAAACACGCAAGTGGTTGTCCAACATGGGATGGCATGAGACGTAACTCGAGAAACCATAAATGCAATTGTCAGATTTGATGCTAATAATACTACTGTCGAGAATGACCACTTGTGGAATGACTTTACAATGCTTTATTTGTGTGATTACCATGAAGTCTCTTCTCATGATAGAGCCATGGTTCCATTAACTGTTGTTTACGTGAGAGCTCAGAAAGAGGAGAACCAAAAACAGAGTACCATATGAACATGTATGGAGAAGAAGAGAGCTCTTCCATGTTCGAAAAGATGAGAGCTTGATTGTTGTTGCTTCAACTGTCAATCGTTGCCCTGAGCTCTTCCAAGCTGCGGTTCTAGAGGTAATCAACAAACTGCAGATCAAGAAAAGTTAAGGCAATTATTTAAGGAATCTATAGAACTAAAAAGGATTTTGTTTGTTGTAGGTTCCTTTTCTTGATCTAACTCATACTCTAATCACTCCAATACTGCTCTTAAACGGCATATGATTACGGAGAGTTTGGAGTTTTAGATAATTACAATTGTCTTTGTTTCAGATAAAGAAACATCCAATACTAGATTTATAAAACCAGAGAGATAGATTGACCCGTCTGAAAAGAGCAGACTCAGATTGAAAGTTTTTAGTAAGAAACGGGTTCTCAGATGTAAGATGCAGGTAGAAAGCATTGTGACGAGCATCATATCTATGTTCTAGGGTTAGGAACAAGGAAGCTGCAAACGAATGGAGAGATAATAGAGCAGAGGTTAGGAAGAAAGTGAGTCATTGCGGGAGAAGATCGCAAGAGATGCTATGAATGGACATATCTCCTGCTTCTTTAACTGGATTTGGTATTCAACTTGGTGCGAAGGTAAACCTAATCGCATGATTTGCAACAATCCAAGTGTGTTACCAGTACGTTAGTCTCTTAATAAAGATGACAGATAATAAGGACAATTTCAAATCGACTTCATTTTTTTTTGTTCCTGGTCTTTCAGCTTTATTTTACAATATTGTGTTGTTTTATGAGATACCTTCATAAGATTTCTTTAAACACTAACTGAGAGGGCTTAGCAAGACCATATGTTTTTAATACATGCACATAGACATTGTGTGACTTCTTAATATGCAGCTTAATAACTAACATATAAACCTTATAAAGAGATGAAAACGAAAAGAGTATAAGTTTTGCCTGCATCTTTGAAAAAAAAAATATAATCACATTTACATAAATAAAGTTTTACAAGATATTCATTTAATTAATTAATTAAATAATATTATTTTGGTTTCTCTAATATTCTTGACAAACATTTAATCTGCATGATCCATATATACATTGCATATATAATAGACAATAAAAATATGTAGTTTTTTTTTTAATCAAATCTTGGTTTGCTTACAGTTTACTTGTATAAAATATGGTTATGTTCATATAGTTTTCCTAACAAAACAACACACAAGAAAGACATTAAACACATACGGTCTTTCTATCCTAAAAAGGGGTCTAAATGTTAACACCTAAGTTTATCAAATTTAATGTGGTTTCTGGATAAAATTAGTAAAACTATTATGGATCTCTGACAGAACAACTAAACAAACATTAATAGTTATAAATAATATCAGAATAATTAGATAATTATGTAAAGATATAAATAAATTAGATGATTAGTATGTATCATGTGCATATTTAAATTTATTTGATTACAAAATTTAATACATTATTTTGTATATTTTTGATATGTTAACACTTTCGTTGCAATATATTTTTTTACTCTTAACATGTAAATTGGATTAAAAAATGGAAAAGTTTTGTTCATGTTATTCTCAACGTACTGTCACATATATTATTCTTTGTTTATATCAATTTATCTTATCTTTTGCTGCTATTCTCCAATTCATTTTATTGAGATATATCTGTGAAACATAATTTGTTTTTTGATTATATGTTACCTTTATTTAAATTTTGTATATCACGTCCACATTTTATTTGTAATTTAAATTTCCTATTTTATCATTTTATTTTTTATTTTAAATTCCGAAAAAGATACAAAACAATATTTGAATTGTTTATCTTATCTTTTACTGCTATATTTGAATTGTTTATCGTATCTTTTATCTTTTGCTCTATTCTCCAATTCATTTTATTGACATATATCTGTGAAACATAATTTGATTTTTGATTATATGTTACCTTTATTTAAATTTTGTATATCACGAACCGATCCGATCCAGTAGGATCCGAACCAAAAAACTAGTTCGGTTCTATTCGGTTCCTTTTTTCCAGGAACCGAAGATCTGAAGATCCGAACCGGAACCGAACCGGGGAACCGAAAGCCCAGGCCTAGGGGAGAGGGTCGAGATGTTGGTCTAGATAAATCAGGGAGAATATTTGGATGAGAATCCAAATATTTGTGTTTATCTTCACTTGATCGATCGGTCGTAGTTATCATCACCGATCAACTGAGATCTTTCAACACGTTTCTGAAGATTCAGTGTCTTCTAAGTTTATCTCCACCGTAATCAAATAACTCTCCAAATGCAACGGTGTATATATGAATTTGTTCTCGAACCTTCTGTGACATAATGGGCTTCGATCGATCGGTGGGCCTCTATTCCGGTCGATTGGGCATTCATGTCTTGTGGGCTTCTAGATACTCTTTCAATAATTTGGGATTAACTTATTACTTCTGAGGGCTAATGACTCGATTCCAAGCTCATGTGAAAGCTAACTCACGTGGCTTTATTGTCCTAACTCCTCACTTCATTCCAAAATAAACATCTTTATCATTCGGGTCTGGACTTCTGATGTTGACTTGTTGGACTTGGTAGAAAATGCCCATTTGCAACCTAAAATGCATTGTTTTCACACAAACACTTTGCAAACAGAAAAATGTGAAATCCAGTTGTTTATGTTTCAAATTAAATAGTTTCTTTAATAAAAACACCAAAAAATCATATAAAAAAGCAGTAAAATATCACCACTATCAAATCCCCCAGACTTAGCTTTGTTCGTTCTCGAACAAACACATGCTAAGAAGTGAAATAGGTTTGAAAAGTTAGGAACTCGCTTACTTGTACCACAACTTAAAGGCGCAGCTTCGTGATGGTCATCTCGACAATCCTGCCAAAAGTTCTCATCTTATACTCCCACCACAACTCTCCCAACTGGTACAACGAGAATCTCAACCTGCAAATACCCTAAAAGTACCGAAATTTTGACTCTCTACATTCATTTATTTTGCGTGAGCTTTCTTACTGGAAAATATCAGCTAAGTAAAACAGTATAGGTGTGTAATGAGAGGAGGCTAATATTTAGAGGTGAGACTAGTGTGTTTAGGGTTTACCGTACTTTAGAGAAATGTAATATGTTTGCAAAAAAAGCAAGAGAGATCGGACCGCTTGATGGCACAATTTTCTAATCACTCTCGCCTTAGTTCGGCTTGTTCCTCCCCCAGACTTAGATTCTTCAAAAGAATATAAAGTCTTCTTGAACCTCCTCGTACTCCTTTAAATGTTTTTCACCTTTCTTTATTTTGATCCCTGATTTTCCTGGCTTTTTTGCTACACAAGTATGGATCATAAAGCTTCTTCTGGTTTTTTTTTTTTTTTTATTACAATGAAGCTTTCACCATATAGAGCAAGACACAAATTTTACCTTGATTTTGATGAAATCTTACCAGCGAAATCAACCTTGAAACTTTCTCTTTGAATCTCCATGCATGTATTAAGATCATATCATGCTTTTTCGCTAGTCTTCAGGAGTGATTGGAAAATTGTGTTGGTCTCATCTCTCCGGCTGTTTTACACATACTGCATATAAAACAAGAAAGAAAAAGAGACTGCATGGGGTTTGAAAAGAGGTTAGGTTTATGGGTGTGGTAGCAACTTAAGATAAGCTGACCATTCAGGATCAGCAAGAGAGTGGTAAAGTGGATAAGAAGTCCTGAATGGATTTGTTTTCCCTAGTCTAATACCTCCAGCAAGAAAGATTTATATTCATGTTTAGGTCCAAATAAAATAGAATAAAAAATCAGAATTATTAAAGTACGTGCAAACCGAGATGTGCTGGGGAAGCTTGAGTATGGGGTTTCTGAAACAAGTGCCTCGGGGCAGTCTTGTAAAAATGGTCACTAGGCCGTTCTTCCAGTTGTGAGTAAGCTCCTTGTTCCAGACCTGGATTGACTCAATAAAACATTTTTGACTCGATAAATATTTTTTAAATGGGTGTAAAAGTGCGTTAAAAGAAACAAACGAATTAGATAACGAGGAATACCCCCTCCCCCAGACTTGAATAACATCGTCCCCGATGTTGACAAGCTGTGAGAGCAAAATGGGAATTGAAATAGATTAAAATAGAAATGGAAAATGGTTACCTCGTTGTCTTCAAGTGTATCGAATGAACTTCTTTGTCTTATTGGAATTGAAAGGACTTTACCGGCATAAGCGAAGATTTGTACCTGACGACATCAGTATATCATCATTTGCCGTGTTGAAATGAGGAAATGTTCATCTCTCTGAGTCTTCATCGATCAATGCAGCCATCAATCGATCGAACCACAGCGTGATTCTCCTGATTTTTTTCTCTCTCTCGATTAGTGTTAACGCACGCATCATTCTCCCTGGATCACCAGTTGATTCGAATCAGTGGCCTCTAGCTTTCCGTGGAAAAAGTTAAATGGAGTTTGTGAACTGCAGGAGATCGATCGATTGTTGTTAAGGCGATGATCGATTCTGCATCCTCGTGGTTGAATCCTTGAATCCTATTTCCTGAGACACAAACAAATGCATTAAAAGTAAACTTAATCTAAGATGTACCAGTGTGTTGTCTCCCACTCAGCGCTTTTGTTTAAAGTCGGTTAGCTCGACATGGTTTGGAGGTTTTTAATTCTCCGGTGGGTATGGCTCAAGGTTGTATGATCTCTTGGGGCTACTTGAGCATCTTAGCCTTTTCTCGGACCTGGTTTTAGCAACCTTTCTCCTGTCTCTCAGCTTCGGGAGGTTCTGAGTCGTTGCTGGATAAAAGACTTTCTGGTTGAGTAAAGCTAGGCGAATTCTCTTCTCCAGCATGTCGATTTGAGCTCCCGTAGAGGCAAGGAATGGTCTTCCAAGTATCAGTGGAGCCTCTGATCTCTGGTCGGTATTCATTATAAAAAAATCAGTGGGCATAAAGCATTCATCTATGTGTACCATGACATCATTCACATATCCCAACACATTCCCTTGTGATGCATCGGCGAGCATGATGGACTTTGTGAGCGGCTCGAAGACTTGAATCCCAAGTAAGTATGCATCCTTCCTTGACATCATGCTCATGCAAGCTCATGTATCGCACAGTGCAGTTGGAAAGCCTTTACCATTTATAGTGATTGGTAAGACGTACCTTCCTAGGTCCCCCTTCTTGTAGATCATGCGTAACTGGGGTTTACTTTGCTTTATAGTGATTGGTAAGACGTACCTTCCTAGGTCCCCCTTCTTGTAGATCATGCGTAACTGGGGTTTACTTTGCTTTATTACTTTGAGAAAGAGCACTCGAATGTCGGCCAGGGGCCAATTCTCTAAATACTCATGTAACTATGTAAGGGATGTATCTTCATAGCATCGGTGAATGCAACCCTTGGAGGAATCTTCCTGACATCCCCTACAAAGTACCTCATCTGCTTCTCGGTAAGCTCTCCTACTCCTGCTTGTATGGAGGTTTCTGAGAATGGCGATTAGAGTCTTCAGAGTATTCCGCCTCTGGTATCCAATTGAGCATGTTGATGTGCACCACTTTTGTCTCCACGTCTCCTTGTGGCACTTCCTCTGTCGATCAATCGATTGCATCATTTGTGATAGATCGATCCGAGTCTCTGAACTCTTCTTTAATCTTCATGACTGTCAAGGGTAACGGAGTTGTTGGACTATTATTCCCCGAAAATAATCCAACGAAACTTTTCAGAGTTTCAGCATTGGTATTAAGGACCTCTTTGAATGCATCCTCTCTAGCATTGAATTCTCTGAACGCCTCGTCCAAGTGATCCACCTTCTTGTCTATTTTGTTGCTCGTCTCAATGAGCTTCCCTTCAAGTGTGTCGATGGCTTTGACATTGTCCATTATCTCGCTGTAGATAGGTTTTAGCCCTTCATTTATTCCTTCCTTGATCTCTTCGCTGTCAGATTTGGACCTCCCCTCTAGGTTTTCAAGTTGTTCGTCTAACATGTTGATGCGCCCATTTGTTGCCTCCAGCATGTATTCCAGGGATCCGACATCTGCCTTCCCATCAAATTTGATGACATGGATGTCCTTGCCCCTTTCTCGGAGGTCCGTAGTGTTGGTGACGACCATGTCTTCAAGATGAGTGATCTGATCGTCCATGTTCCGCACCTTAGTGACCAAGTCTCCCACCTTTGTTCTGAGATTGTTTTTTAGGTTGGTCAGCCGCGTGTCAAGCTCCTTTTGATGGCGTTTCTGCTCCGAGAGAATGTGCTCGAGCATGTCCTCGATTCTTTTATCAATGCCTTCAGAATGAGAGGGGAGAGTATCTCCTCTGGTTTTCCTTATAGACCTGGTACGGTACAAATGATGGAGTTGCAGGTATGGGCTCAAAATATTTTCCACAGATTTCCTGCTGAGCGTAGGGGCCACTGTATTGCGTGAATGTCCTCCTTGGGCCATCGTAGCTTCCAATGATCCTCCTACATTCCATAGTTTGAGTAGGTGAGTAAAAATGCAAAGATATAAGAACAAAATTTAAAATTACTGAAATTGAAATAAAGTGAAAAGCTTAGTCTGGAGTTAGATTGTTATGCTAGTGGTCACTGTTGCTCCCCGGCAACAGCGCCATAAAACTTGATGGGGATTAGTTTTCCTCCAAAGTATTTCCTGCAAGCGCACAGGTCTCACAGTAGTACTTAGAGATCGTATCCACAGAGAGCAGAGTGTACACCGTAGGACGTCCAACTTTACTCGAGCTAAGCAGCAAAATGAAATGGTTTTGGTTACGATCGATCGGTCGTATGAACTGATCGATCGGTTGAAACACCTTTCGGTCGATGACAGATTATGAGGTCGATCGATCGATGCCTGAAATGACAAAAATAAAATAAAACGTGAGATAATTCAATAAGAAAAAGAGTTAGGAAGTCAGGTAATGCATCAGAGGATCACGGTTTGAATTATTCAGGGTAGTAATCTATGTAAATCCTAGTTTAGGCATATAATTGAAATCACTAATAACTAACTATCTTTATGGTTAAGCTTAGATAGTCTAGTTCAGTTGGTATCCGAGTTAAATTTAACATATATCTTTTCAGAAAGAGAACATATGGGCTAATCAACCAATTAAACTAGGCATTAAGTTTAAGAAATCAAATTTTACTAAACTTTAAATAGTAAAGCTTTCATTATCAAGTTCTGGATCTCTTACTCTAAGTGGTGTATTAGTGGTAGGTTTATCCTATGATTTATATTAAGTCCTGATATGAAAGTAAGCTTATAAACTACTCATTACATAATCATGTTGCCTATCTACCAAACCATGATTCCTCCTAGCAAAATCCTATTCCTAACTAAAAGACTACTCAAACATGGTAAAAGTAGACATGATGACAATGAAAATTGCTTGTATTGAAAAAGGTTCAGAATAGCTTCTCTGGAATGTAGAGATTACATACTTCTTCCTTGAAGCAATGATCAAAGCAAATAAAGCAAAGAAATTGAAAGAAACTGGTAAACTATTAGCCTGGATGTCTGGAAGCTTTAGAGAGTTTTCTGATGTTTCTCTCGGACTTCAGTCTTCTGTATTTATAGGGGTGAGGGTCGAGATGTTGGCCGAGATAAATCAGGGAGAATATTTAGACGAGAATCCAAATATTTGTGTTTATCTTCACTTGATCGATCGGTCGTAGCTATCCTCACCGATCGACTGAGATCTTTCAACATGTTTCTGAAGATTCAATGTCTTCTAAATTTATCTCCAACGTAATAAAATATCTCTCCAAATGCAATGGTGTATATCTAAATTTGTTCTCGAACCTTCTCTGGCATAATGGGCTTTGATCGATCGGTGGGCCTTTGGTCCGGTCGACTGAACTTTCATGTCTTGTGGGCTTCTAGATACTTTTTCAGTAATTTGGGCTTTAACTTCTTACTCCCGAGGGCTAATGGCTCGATTCCAAGCCCATGTGAAAGGTAACTCACGTGGCTTGATTATCCTAACTCCTCATTTCATTCTATAATAAACATCTTCTTCATCCGGACCTGGACTTCTGATGTTGACTTGTTGGACTTGGTAGAAAATGCTCATTTGCAACCTAAAATGCATTGTTTTCACAAAAACACTTTGCAAACAGAAAAATGTGAAATCCAGTAGTTTTTTGTTTCAAATCAAATAGTTTCTTTAATAAAAACACCGGAAATCATATCGAAAAATGGTAAAATATCATCACTATCACTAACACAGGAATATCTTGAACTAATAATCCAGATTTAGATACGAAGACTTAAGGAAACAAAGACAAATCATGGATACATTTAAGGTACTTCTAATTTTGAGTTTTTAAATTCTCGCGGAGCTATTTACTCTAGTTTTGAGTTTTAAAATCATTTAACTAATCTCTGCTTTCCATTAATCTTGAATCAGCCTTTAATTTTATTTATGGTGAGATGAAATCTTTTAACACACACAACCGATTTTGAGATCTGAACGAGTAGGTTAACAAGCTTCTGAGAGAGAAGTACTATTGGGAACGACAGATCGTTGAGCTTGGAGGTATGAACCTTCAGCGAAGATGACGGATCTTGACGGGAACATCATAGACGTCCCGAACCCTAGCGGTCGTGGAGAGATGAGGAAGAAGGAGGTTTGTTAAGGTGGTTCTTCGGTTCTTTTGGTTCTTTCGTATTTACCCGAACCGAATCAAAATTGGATTCGGTTCTTATTCGGTTCCTCAAATTGTGGACCCAAACCGAACCACTAGGATCCGAACTGATCCAAACTGATCCGAACAGATCTGAACCGAATATTTGTTTGATTCCTATCTGTCTAGAACTGAAGAACCGGAGATTCGAAAATCCGAACCGACGAACCGGATGCGAAAGACCAAGTGAGCATATCCATTGGAGAGTTTTTATGTAAATGGAGTTCATAGACTTAAAAAGTAATGAATATTAGAAAGAGAAACTCTTATGACATGTGTTATGTCATATTTCATATATATGATTGGTTTAATATTTTTTTATGGTTTCAATTTAATTATAGGTAATTAACCCAAATAACATACAAAATACTTTAATTAGAAATCTAGCTCAACTACGTAGTCCGGATATACAATACATATTATTCCTTGTTAATTCGGTTTTACCCTTTTGACACAATATTTCTCACGCGTGAGTTCCTCTTTCTCTCTCTCGTCAACTGTTCATCTCTGAACTTTTCTTCTTCCTTCGATATTTCTATAACACCTATTATTTCTCATAACATTTTTATCTCTCATAAAAAATTCTCATTCATTCATCCCTCCCACACAAGTTCTCTCACTGATTTTTCCTCTCATCAACAATTCTCACTTCAATTTTATGTTTCCGACAACCGTGAACTCGATTTATACCAATCGTTTCTGTTTCCGTTTCCGATTCAGGCCAACGGTGGCTGACACCGTCTTTGTCATCGTTGCTACCACGGTTACCGTCGACTTATTTTTGATGAGTTATTCATTGTTTGTGCATACCCTTTAGTCTTTGCTTCTTATTATTTACCAATCAATTTTTTCTTTATCTTTGTGTTGCATACGACATCGTTAAGAGATTATTGTTCTGACGGTTTCATATTCTAAACCAACAATAACTCTTCTCATTTTTTCATCTATTTACCAACCAATCAGATATGTTTTCTTTTTCTTTCCCTTTTTTTTTTGTCGGAGTCAGATCTGTCTTCATTCAACACATATTATTCATTATTATGTAGCACTCAAATTTCTGCAAGTTATGTAGTCCTTTTTGTTATGCGTTTTATCATATATCTTATCATGGTCTAAGTTTCACTCTCCACATGTTTTTTTTTTACAGGTTTCTTATGGTTGATTTTGAAGAGGGTTAACCAATGACTCATTCCCGGATGCATGATATAAAACCATATTTGCACCAATGTCACAATTTCTGCGCTTGCCACTGATTTGAGGTACCTTTTTACCTATATTTTGTTGTATTCGTTGTCTACATAGACCAAACCATGTTTGTAGTATACATAGACTATATATCATTACATTAATATATGTCTATATTGTGGTTGTATGCGTTAGTTGTTGTTTTATGTATAAATAATATGCATAAATTGTGGTTATAACAGTAAATTGTGGTTTTATATGCTATATAATGTGGTTTTGTTGATCCTTCTCGCACAGAAGACCCCACCAATATTGTCCAACCAAGTTGGTACCCATGACGGTATTTCGCTCACTCAACCGGTATTCAACTCAACATGATTGGTTATTAGTTGCTATGCATGCTTCTTAGTTTTCCAAACCTTATATCTCACTTGCGGCAGCAAGTACCAACTGGTCCTCCTTCCTATTTTTCAGCCTCTGCCAAATGCTACCCAACCGCATAAGTAAATTACCAATTTCTAACATACATAACCTTCGTGGTTACATAGTTTTTTTTTTTTTTTTGCATAGTTAACATGTTAACACATTCCTCTGCCTTGTAGGCCTCTGCACACGACATTTCTTCTAAAGGTACCACCCCCACAAAATCTACTTTTCTTCCCGCTTTGCAGCCTCTGCCAAATGTTACTCCACCCACATAAGTAAATTACCCCAACTTCTAACATACATAATTGTCGTCGCTACATAGTGTTCTTTGTTACATATGCTATATGTTAACACATGTATCTACCATGTAGGCCTTTGCACAAGACGTTGCACTAAAGGTACCACCCCATGACATCTACTCTTGACGACTTAAACACCATCCTCCTTCACTCAAGAAGTTCACTAAATTGAACAGTGGCCCTCCTCTGTTAGTTGAATCCACCAGGATAAAGACTAAAAAAACTGGAACCATAAAAGCAATTGGTCGCGCTTTAATAGTCCAACCGGATTCTACCGAGCCACTACATGTTGCATCTTCGACTGCTGATACCAATGTCACAAAGCAGTCCGAAAAAGAACCGAACTCAGCGGCCCAAAGTGGCAGTCGATGCTTCCCCGACTAAAGACATTAGCCCACCAGCCAAGTGAACACGCAGGTCCTGACCTGCTCTGGCTAAAGTCTTTGTACTTCTAATTTCCAAATGATGGGTTGTAACAAATGTTAATGTATACAAACTCCTTTTATATTTTCAAACTTACGTATTTCTCGTAGTTTTATAACTATCTATGTTATATAACATGTTTTCATCGTTTCGATTTTTTATTGTTTTCTCCTGTTTACACATAATTTCCTCCCTCATCATTATTACGTAGATTTTTGTGCTACAATCCTTCTACGTAGTCTCGTACTTTCCAAACTATGCACACCATATCGTGTATACACATGTGATGCGTGTGATCGGTGTTCTCTTATCAATATATTTCCTCTCAACAATGTTCCCGCCAACTGTTCATTTCACCGAGAACTTCCACTTTCCAAATTAGTAAATAATGTGTAAACATGAGGAAACAATAAAAAATTGGATACATACACATATCATATACGTAGTGTGTCTCTTTACTTTTGTATGTATGGATTAGTTTTGCTCCTTAGGGTTTACTTTTGTCTCATCTGGGTTTATTGTATAGTCCTTAGGGTTTAATGTATAGTCCTTAGGGTTTCGCTTTTGCTCCTTAGGGTTTATTTTTTACTCCTTAGGGTTTAGTTTTCACTCGTTAGGGTATACTTTTGACTCCTTAGGGTTTATTATTAGTTTTGACTCCTTATGATTTAGTTTACACTCGTTAGGGTTTAGTATATACTCATTAGGTTTAATGTATACTCCTTAGGGTTTAGTTTTGACTCCTTAGTGTTTTGTTTTCACTCCTTATGGTTTAGCTTTGACTCATTAGAGTTTAGTTCACCTACGTAACATGTACAGCTACATATACATATACGATACGTAGGTTGTCTCTTTCGTTTTTTATATATCTTTACTAGGATTTAATTTTCTTAGTTGGGTTTTAGTGTTAACTCCTTAGGGTTTACATTTGGGTTTAGTGTATAATCCTTAGGGTTTAGCTTTTGCTCCTTAGGGTTTATTTTTTACTCATTAGGGTTTAGTTTTCACTCGTTAGGGTGTACTTTTGACTCCTTAGGGTTTATTATTTAGTTTTGACTCCTTATGATTTAGTTTACACTCATTAGGGTTTAATGTATACTCATTAGGGTTTAATGTATACTTCTTAGGGTTTAGTTTTGACTCCTTAGTGTTTTGTTTTCACTTCTTAGGGTTTAGCTTTGACTCATTACAGTTTAGTTCACCTACGTAACATGTACAACTACATATACATATACGATATGTAGGTTGTCTCTTTAGTTTTTTATATATCTTTACTATAATTTAATTTTCTCATTTGGGTTTTAGTGTTAACTCCTTAGGGTTTACATTTGTGTCATTAGGGTTTATTATATAGTTTGTAGGATTTAGTGTATAGTCATAGGGTTTAGTTTATACTCTTTAGGGTTTAGTGTTTACTCCTTATGTTTAGTTTTTGCTCGTTAGGGTTTAGTGTTTACTCCTTAGGTTTAGTTTATACTCATTGGGGTTTAATTTTGACTCTTTAAGGTTTAATTTTGACTCTTAAGGGTTTAGTTTTTACTCTTGACTTTTAGGGTTAAGTTTTGACTCCTTAAGGTTAAGTTAACCTACGTAACACGTACAACTACATACATGTATCGGATACGTAGTTTGTCTCTTAATTACATATATATATTTAGCAGGGCTTAGTTTTGCTCTTTGGGTTTAGTGTTCACTCCTTAGGGTTTAATTTTTCTCATTTGGGTTTATTGTATAATCATTAGGGTTTAGTGTATAGTCCTTAGGGTTTAATTTATACTCCTTAGGGTTTAGTTTTTGCTCCTTAAAGTTTAGTTTTTATTATTTAGGGTTTAGTTTTGACTCATTAAGGTTTTGTTTTGACTCCTTCAGGTTTAATGTTTAGTTTTGACTCCAAGGGTTTAGTTTTGACACCTTAGGGTTTATTTCACCTACGTAACTCATACCACTACATACACATATCTGATACGTAGTTTGTCTCTTAGTTTTTTTATATCTTTAGTAAGGTTTAGTTTTGCTCCTTTAGGTTTAGTTTTTGCTCCTTATGGTTTAATTTTGTCTCATTTGGGCTTATTTTATAGTCCTTAGGGTTTAGTGTATAGTCCTTGGGGTTTAGGTTTTGCTCCTTAGGGTTTATTTTTTATTCCTTAGGGTTTAGGTTTCACTCGTTAGGGTATACTTTTGAGTCCTTCGGTTTTATTGTTTAGTTTTGACTCCTTAGGATTTAGTTTACACTCATTAGTGTTTAGTGTATACTCATTAGGGTTTAATGTATACTCATTAGGGTTTAATGTATACTCCTTAGGGTTTAGTTTTGACTCCTTAGTGTTTTGTTTTCACTCCTTAGGTTTTAGCTTTGACTCATTAGATTTTAGTTCACCTACGTAATATGTACATATCTACATACACATATACGATACGTTGGTTGTCTCTTTCATTTTTTGTATATCTTTAGTAGGGTTTAATTTGCTCATTTGGGTTTTAGTGTTGACTCCTTAGGGTTTACATTTGACTCATTAAGGTTTATTGTATAGTTCTTTGGGTTTAGTGTATAGTACTTAGGGTTTAGTTTATACTCTTTAGGGTTTAGTGTTTACTCCTTAGGTTTAGTTTTTACTCGTTAAGGTTTAGTTTTGACTCCTTAGGGTGTAGTGTTTAGTTTTGACTCCTTAGGGTTAAATTGACTTACGTAACACGTACAACTACATACACGTATCGGATACATAGTTTGTCTCTTAATTATTATATATATATTTAGCAGGGTTTACTTTTACGCTTTGGGTTTAGTGTTCACTCCTTAGAGTTTACTTTTTTCTCATTTGGGTTTATTGTATAGTCATTAAGGTTTAGTGTATAGTCTTTAGGGTTTAGTTTTTACTCCTTAGGGTTTAGTTTTTACTATTTAGGGTTTAGTTTTGACTCGTTAGGGTTTAGTTTTGACTCCTTCGGGCTTAGTGTTTAGTTTTGACTCCTTAGGGTTTAGTTTTGACTCCTTATGGTTTGGGGTTTAGTTTTGAATCATTAGGATTTATATTTTGATCATTAGGGTTTAGTGCTTGCTCCTTAGGGTTTAGAATTTCATCATTAGGGTCTAGTTTTGCTCCTTATGGTTTATGTTTTATTGTTAGGGTTTATATTTTGATCATTAGGGTTTATATATTCATCATTATGGTTTAGTTTTTGCTCCTTAATTAGGGTGTATAGTTTGATCATTAGGATTTAGTTTTTGCTCCTCAAGGTTTAGTTTTGCTCCTTAGAGTGTAAATTTACCACTTGTAGGTTACTTCACTAAGGTTTATTAGTGATTTAACTTTACCACATTTGGGTTACTTTGTTTTACAGTGTATTACGTAGTCATTCATATTAGATAGCAACATTGTCTACAATATACTATGTTTTGTAGAGTTGTCTTCTTATGTTTCCTCGAGTCCAATCTTCCTCAGATACCATTCACTCACTATCTCATCCACCACAAATTAATTGTGTGGAGTAAATATCATTATGTACAAAAATATTAATATCTTAAAGCTACAACGATTGGGGGAGGGATATGATAAAAATTTAAAACTCACATAAATTTTATGGACATGTCGTTAGAATTCACCGGCTACGTAGGGGAGTAAGTTTTGCAGACGCTGAACGTAGATCGCCTCAACTCATGCACCTTTCTCTGATAGACCAAACCTCACACGCCTCCATATATACAACGAAAAGGGTGTTTTAGTGATTGTATCAACTGACTATGTAAGGCCATTGTTATATCTCTGATTGTCAGTATCTTGTTACTACTTTTCTAATTAAAACAACAAATATTGTTATCTCACAAAGTTACCCTTAATTATATGACTAAAATATATTAAAAATATTAATATTGTATTCTTAAGAAAATCTCGAAGATATTCCAACCAATGTGAGTGCTCTCAAGTTTTTAATATATATATCTCGAGAGTCACTTCTCCAATAGGAATCGGAATTCGTTTAGTGTAAATCACACACACATAGAAGACAAAAAGGTAGACTAATAAACAAAACAAATTCAGAAATATGTTACAACTCCAGAAGAAGCTTTTCATTTTGCTGTTTTTGAAATGGGAAAGATCACACACGCAATTCCAATCCTTTCTCATTTTCCTTTCCTCAAGTCCAATGGCTTCTATAACTCTTACGACCTCCTTAACAATTTTCACAAAATCAGCTTCAGAGCTGCCACCAAAAAGTAGATAATTCTATCATATAATATGCATGGTTCTTAAGATTTTTTAGGAAAAGGAATAAGTGTGAATGTGATTAAAAAATAATTATAATAATAATACCTAGAGTCTTTTAAGGACAAACCCATCTTGTTGGAAATACATCTTAAGGCTTTTTCAATTTTTTATTTGAGCTTCACTAGAAGCTCTTGCGAGTGTAGAGAAGTTTTCACCAAACTCACATGTCTGGGTTTCTAACATCTCGAGCTTTCACTTTGTAAGAAATCGGAATGACTAGGAGTTTGCCTTTATCTACAAGTTTCCTCATTTCCACTAACTCATCCATGCACCACCTCGACTCAGCATACCTATATTCACTGAGTTAGATATATATTCTAGAACGTTAAAGAATTGTGATACAAACCTGGGGAGAAGATGGCAAGCGCAATCCTAGACTCACTACAAGAAAACACGGAATATCTCACGGAAAAATTCGTCAGAAAACCGTCAGAAAACACGAAAACTGACGGGGATCCGACGGAACATTGCCGTCAGATCCACGTCGTCGGAAATGGAATCCCGTCGAAACAATTTGACGGTAATGTGACGGACGTATTTTCGACGGATATATGACGGAAAACTGACGGACGGAGTACCGACAGTGTTCCGACGATTCTCTCCGACGACTGGAAACCGACGGCTTTCCGACGGGTACTAACCGACGGCTTTCCGACGGGTACTAACCGACGGCTTTCCGACAACCATAACTGACCGATTTCCGACGGCTTGCACTGACGAATTTCCGACGGACGTATAATTTTTTACTAACGGATTTCCGACGGGTGTGTATTGCTTTAGTATTTTTTGTGATTTTTTTATTTGGAAATTATAAATTATAAATTATAAATTATAAATTATAAAT
>OVAP01002497.1:0-19261 GCA_900406295.1 Aurinia saxatilis
CTTCTGAGGCTGTCCACATAGGACTAAGTCCTCCAATCATAATTTATCCTTTTTTTTTTTTGTCTCGCGATAGACGCATCGTCTTCTTCGCCGACTCACTTTGCTTCCTCAGAGAAACCACATCGAAACCAGGTCGGACTACCCTTTCTGGACAGATCTTGGAGATCAACGGCGCTGGAGATCAACGGCGCTGGAGCTGTAAGATTACAGAATATAACAGAACCATATTAGAGTTCTTTGTTTTACAAAGCAGGGATTACTTTAAAGTTGTTGAGAAAGGGTTAGTCGTGTGATTACTTCCCAATTGCGTTTTGTTCACAGTTTTGTCTTCAGTGTGTCGAGGGAAGAGTGACAAGGAGATGCTGAGGGAGATTCAAAACGATGAAATTATTCACTTCTGGTTGCGGTAATACTTTCTTCTCTTTCACTTTTGGATATGAGCATTCGCTATGCTTCGTTTGGACAAATACTCTGTTTTTTTTTATGTGAATCAATCTATGTTTCTGCGTTTCATAGCTGGGTTCTTCTTCTTGGAAGCCATTAGAGAGTTACAGTTACAACAGGTAGAGTGACACACTAAGGGGGTAAAAGATCAACTAGCATCAAGCCAAAGGTCACGTTTTTGTGAGTCTCCCTTCTTATGACATTATATCATCATTTTTTTAGACAAGAGAACAAGAGAACAAGTAACAAGGAAGATTTGTTAGTTGGTGGTCTCGATTCCTAGCTGTTTCTTTATGCTTTTCTCCCAGACTATGGTTAGGTGAGATGTTACTTGCATCTTCTTAAGCTTTAGTTCCCTCAATTGTAGCAACACATACTCGATCTTTTGATGTACTATGATCTCTGAGATTATATACTTTGATCTCTGATATTAACAGAATGCCACCGAGTGTGGAGGGAAGTGAAGGGAGGAGGAAGAAGAAGAAGGAAGATAAAATCTCCGGTAGAGCTATAGTCGGGATTGTTACTGGATGTGTTGTTGGTTTCACTTTGATTGTTTTGTTATTGATGGTGCTCTGTAGGAAAAAGGGTAATGAGAGATCAAGATCGTTGTTGATAGTTCTACAATCAAGCAGCAAGAAGCTGAAATTCGGAGATAAAGCGGATGGAGAAGCTACGGAGAATGGGAATGGATACTCTGTGACCGCTGCTGCAGCTGCGGCGATGACTGGAAACTCAAAAGCTAGAGAAGTGAATGGTTCCGGAGTGAAAAAGCTGGTGTTTTTGCGGTAATGCGACTAAGGTTTTCGATCTTGAGGATTTGCTGAGACCTTTTGTGGAGGTTCTATGGAAAGGAATGTTTGGGACCGCGTGTAAGGTGGTTCTTGATGTTGTGATGGTTGTGGCGGTCAAGAGGCTTAAGGATGAGAAGATTGAAATGGTTGGTGCTATGGATCATGAGAATTTGGTTCCATTGAGAGCTTAATATTTCAGTAGAGATGAGAAGCTTCTTGTGTATGACTTCATGTATATGGGAAGCTTATCTGCTCTCTTACATGGTAAGTTCGTAATATAAATTTCTGAGATGATTTTGTTCTATGATTGTGTTTTTAAACAATAATATGGGAAGCTTATCTGCTCTATAATTGTGTTCTATAAACAAAGATAGCTCCAAGAGTTTCTGTAATTGTTTGTGTTGTCTAATTAACAGGAAACAGAAGAGTAGAACACAAAGAAGGGACTTGCCAATTGAACTTGAAACTTATGCTTACGGGAAGAGACTTGAGACAATAACAAAAATTGGTTACTAAATCAAATCAAGATATTGATTACGTTTTTGAATCAAAATTCAAATGATAATATTTAAGAAAACAAAATAATAATGAATCTTACATGTAAAAGAATATGTCGGATTATATCTACCGAGATATATTCAAGAATTATAACCATAATTTGAAGTAAAACCAATAATTTGAAGTTTAAGATATTCAAACAGTGGAAAGCATAAAATATTTAAATTTCATTATGATATGTCTTTTAATTAAATTTTTTATTTTTTAAAGTTACTTTGTTTTCAAATTATAAAAAATATAATAAATCATTTACTTTTTTTTTGGATAAATTGTAAGTCTCTAAGAAAATCATTGGATTATTTTGACATTAGTTTCTGTGAGAAAATCTACAAATCCAAACCCATCATTCGTCATTGATCCTTTGTTTTAAAATGTAACTATCAAAGAACGAAAGTTCTTAATCTCTCAAATCCGATAAATTTTGTCTTTTCAATTTTGCTTTTTGGTTTCGATTTCGTCAAGTTGAGTTTCTGGGTAAAAAGCTTAGTGTCATCTTCAACATCAATCTGCAAACTCCAAATCTGTAAAGATATCATGCGGTTTGTGTAATAATTTACAGTGTGTAAGAGCTCTAACCATAAAGAGAGAAAATTTTCATAAGGTGTGTACATACATAATCACTTTACTTGTGTTCTCATAGGCCGATTTAAGTTTTCTCATTCGAAAAATCGGTATGCAAAGGTCTTTTGTTCGTTGTTCGTAGAATGGTTCCTTCTTCTGTGAAAATTAGTTAAGAGGGAAAACAAAAAAATATGTGGTTATCATCATTGTCGCTGAGCTCTGTGTTCTGTTTTTCAGCCATTAACCGCGATTAACGGAACAAAATGCAAGAGATGTGGAATCTATGATGATGACACCTTTAAATATGATACATATGACAAATGGAAGCTTTGTCCTTCTGATTTCACAGCTGAGGGTAGAAACAGTTGATTTGTTTAAGGAGAAACAATTGAATCCTACTTTTCTTTGCCATAGTTGCTCACAAGTCGGGCCTGTTTAGCTACCTAGCAAAACATCTTTGAATGGCTAAACATGTATTCACTCAGATAGCTAAACATCTGTCATTGGTACCTCCTGTGCAATACTTAACCTGGAAAACAGTCTGGGTATGGTTAACATTGTTTTCTTTCAAGAAATCATGATAGGTTTGAAAAGAATCGTACATCATTCTTGTGTCGGATGATTATTGCTTTTAAGAAAACAAACTCTGAAGATGTTGTAGAGGTGAAGAGTAATAGTTAGCATTCTTCAGTGGCTCTATTTCACCATCTGGAAAGAAAATAAGCCAATAAGCATCTGTACTAAAACCTGAAACCAAGAATTCTGAGGTCAATCATTATACCTTGCTGAAAATATCTGTCATTTTAGCCAGTGAACTACAATTCACAGACAATGTATCCACATGTAACAAACCTGCCTGACTAAATTCACAAGTAAACAACCATTCAGTCTTTGACATTACTAAGTACTAACAAATGAAAAATTATGGAGTAACCACGAAATTGTCACCTGCTTTGACCAGTCACCTGCTTTGACCAGTCACCAAGTTGTTGTACTACTTTATCCGTTAACAGCGATTTTCCAGTTCCAGGACAACCACATGTATATAAATTGCCAGAAAAATTAGTCTACGAAAAATCTAATGGAACATGTTTACCTCTAGGATTCCAATTAGATTTAGCATCTAAACAGTCAGATAAGTTCTCCACTGCCAAACTGACTCCAAGTAGCGAGTCTGCTCGGTTTACAAAATCTGAATACCTTAGTAAAGTCAGCTGTAGAGTTTTGAAGTTCCATTCAGAGTGCATAAGCAGTCCCTCTTCATGTAGATGCGTCAGGGTAAGTCAGTTATTCTTTCAGGACCTGCACAAAAAAAAAAAAAATTAAATGGTCAATCCATATAAATGGCAATAAAATCTCAACATCTCCTAAAAATGTTTGAACCAATAACAATGCTTCGGAAAATTGTTGAGGTTTGTGCTCATCTTGATATGATATCTGAATGAATACACAACCAAAAACAAATCCGCTTCCATAAACCACACGTTTGGTAAATCTTATCCATTTTCTTACACCCATATCATTAAATCAAAAACCCAAATAGTCAATTTCCTGCATTATCGGATATTTACCTTTGTGTTGGATAATTGTAGCTGTATAGACTTGATCAACATCTCCTTTTCAGCAACCAAGCGTTTAGTTTCTTCAAGCTTCTCATTTATCTCTTTGACCTGGTTCTTTGACGTCCCCATTATCTACAGACAACTCTCTGTTTTACCTGAAAAGGAACGGGTTTGGTAAAGCTCCGCTGAAGCAAGTAGAGATTTAACGCTCTTGGAGACGAATGAGAGATTCAGGTAATGCAATCTAGAGACACGGGCTAAGCAACGTACAAGTAAATCCTCTGGAAGTGACGGAACTGGTGTAGATCCCGGCGTCGACGAGGGTTTCTCCGTCGTCCTCTTCCTCTTCTTCATTTCCTTATCTGTATGAGACAAAATCGCCTCTCTTATCCTCATTGGGCCCAACCAAAAAAATATATCCGCGCGTAGCGCGGGCCCAAACTCTAGTTTACTTAAAAATTGAGACTGAAGGGCTATATGTATATCCATAGATGTGCATACAATCCTTCTTCTCGAATCCTCTTTTGACAAACAACGCCGCCACTGAATTCTCTTCTTCCCCTTTTTTCTTTGCCTGAAAAAGCCTTTAAACATTTTCATAAAATCTTAGTTAACTAAAGCAGATAACTCATTAGAAATTTTATACAACTTGACAAAATCACTAACTCTGCATCATCCGGTTTGATTAGCTAAAAAAATTGAAGATTTAATTCGTGAACTTAAGCATAAAACATAAACTGGGTAAAAATTTACAGACAACAGATTAAAAAATCAAGCAAAGACAAAAAATGTTTTTAGATCCGGTATGAAATTTTCTTAGATCTATTGAAGTCTAATTAGAATAAAAAGAGTAAAACAAAAACTGAATAAATCGAATTTTAGACTGAACTAAGAATCACTAAATTAGTAAATAATATAGAAAGAAAATACGGACACATGTAACAATTAGTTCTTAGAGTAAATTTGTAAAATTGTGAAAACCAATCAATATAATATTGATCTGAAAATATCATCAACGGAAAACTTTTTTTTCATGTTTTTAATTTTTTTTTGTTTTGTTTTGTTTTGTTTGATTTGATAATTTAGAATAGATTTCAGTTTTATGAAAGGATCCAGATTAATCTGTGGGGAAGTATAATCCATAAATAGAAATGAACTGAAAACAAAAACCTATATCTATTTAGGTGTCCAACATAATATGTTTTAGTTTTATATAGCAAATGGATCAAATTTGAAATGTGATTGATGTTAAAGTCCGTCTTCTTTGACCACTTTTCAAAACTATTTTGATAAATATATGTCTGTGATAGTGGTATGATTCAAGTCTAACATGAGATTTAATTGTGTATTAATGGTGATATAATTCAAGTCTTGTGAAAGTATACTTTCGTTTGGATCGCCGCTGATATTTTTGGCAAAATGGTAAATATATAGTGACACAGACAGCAATATGCTTTAGATGTGTAACGAAATAGTATATGGGTGATTTGTCGACAAGAATACGTGTAAAAGTCACATGACTGCTCGTTTTGATAAGTGGATATATTTGTCGACAAGAATATTTACGGAGGTTCATTAATTAAATTTATTAGCGAAATTTCTTTATCGACTATTTATTAGTGATTAAATTTAGGACAAGGACAACTTAATCTCGTTGTTTTATAACACCTTGTAATTTTGTATATACTGCACGGTGCACCGACATAAATCAATCACTTTTATCTTAATTAAAAAATGGCACACCGCCTCAAAAGGAAATGGGGAACCAATAGTAAGAAAGAAACCGAAGGAAGACAATATGGAAGAGGGTGTTCCAGAAGCAGAGAAACTCTTGCATCCAAAAGAAGTCGCTGATAAAGAAGCACACAAGGATGAACAAGAAGAGAAGGAAGCTAACAATGGGATTCTGAACAATCTGATATCCAATCTTATGGGTGCAACAACACCCGTAGAGGGCAAATCTGGCCAAAACATTGAAAAAGTTGAATGTGAAGTTAAGAATGATGAGAAGAAAGAAGAGAGCTCAGGTGTTGGAATTCTAGAAAAGATTAAATCTCATCTTCCGGGTACGCTTTTTTCTTTTATAATTAGGGCTTACAAATTTTTTGTAGGAAACAATAATCTCTGTTTAGTACATATGCAAACACTACATATGTAGGTCACTTAGTTATTTAGGCTTAGGCTGATTTCGTGGAAACCATTCACCAAAAGGTGTTTTTCTTTGTTTTTAATAAATCGCCAAAGTGTCTCTTTTTATATGCGAAACTAATTGGATGCTTTGATATAATCCGCGTTACATCTAGAAGAAAATTAGTGTTAGGCTGTGGGTCTGTTTTGGAGTTTGAAAATGATTTAAATCGTTTACTGTTAACTTGGTTTTAAATGACTTTTGTTTTTTTTGGGTGGGAAAAGCTGAAGATGCAGTTCCAACGACAGACGAGGCTGCTATTTTGATCCACTCTGTGATTGATTGAAGAATACTTGTGTTTTTCCTTTCTGTAATTGGATAATATTAACCTTTTGTGACTATAGGGTCATAGTCTGTCTTCTCTATATTCTCAGCTCTCGTGTTTTAAAATAAATAATTATTTGTAGTTCTATCTGTTTTGGAAGTTACAATTCTTTAACTGCTAATTTCGGTTATACAGTACAATTTATATCGATATGAAGAACGTGCATATATAAGATACGAACGTTCACAAGAGACTGATAAGCCAGCAGTATGTTTACAAAGGAAAGAATGTAGTGTAGAGAATGATTTGGATGATATGTTGGTTTTCTGATAGACATTCACTCTGCTGTTGTTGTTTCTTCAATCACTCTGTCCTCTTTCGTTTGTCCCCGGCTTTTAGCCACCGCGGTTCCCACGTCTTACCGTTTATGGTTTATTGGTTAATGATAGCATGTCACAAATCTCGCTCGCTTGATTTGTTTTTCGATTTAATATCGGTGCGTGCTTCAAATGAATTTTTTGCTTGTGTTTGTAGCTTTCTTTTGAGAGTGTTTGTTTCTTTCTGCTCTTCTCATATGGTTTATATTTGTTTGAAGAAGATTCCTTTTCTTTTTTTTGGGTGGAATTAAGCAATGAGAAATTTGTATCAATTGCCAATTTTTTTTGTAATAATTCATTCAAAAAGCTAATTGAAAACTCTGACTAGAATATACATCATATAATTCCCTTACTATTAAAAAAGCTGTAACTTTAATGGAAGTGATTAGGTGTCAAGTATTAGCCAATCAATTCTGAAAACGATGACTTATGCTGATATGTAAAATCCTTTCCCATTGTTCTTGACCCATTGTTTAAAACCAAGTTCAATCAGTTGTCTTTTTAAATTTTCAATTTGGTTCTCTTTTTGTTTTTTCGATTTTTTTGGGTTAAATCACAATGAACAGGCAATTGTTTAGCATTATGAAGTTTTGGAGCAGATCGGAAAGGGTCCTTTAGCTATTTTTATCTGCTTTGCTTTGCGTCTAGTTGATTATTTTGCTCTACTGAGCTTTCTTGTGATTCTGCTTTTTCACATGTATGAGTTTGCACCTCCTTTAATGTATCAAATGGAGCTCATTTCTACTGTCCGTAATTCATTTGTTGTCGAGTACAAAGATCATGGATTGAAATGGTCTCTTCTCTTTCCCACTATGTTCATTTCTATGAGAAAGAATTAATCTAAATACATGGACCAGAAAGAATTACAGAACATAAATCGATTAGCAAAGTAACTAATATCTATCACGAGCTAAATATAGCAATTTGAATTATCAAATCTAACTAATATGAAATCAAATGACAGTAATCCATTGAAAAGTAACTAATACCTATCCTAAATCAAACCACACTAATCAAACCATAGTTTTCAAACCACGATAACCCATATTAGTGAAGACATTGTAATTGAGATAGACTTAGAAACATACCGCTAACTGGATGAAATAACGGTTTTGTACACCTGTTGGAGCTACAGACCAGTAGTAAGGGTCATCGAACTTGTCTTTCAAGACCTTTGAGGTCTTGCTCACAAAAACAGGTTCATCTCAATCAAACCTACAAGAAGATAAATGTTAGAATGAGTTAGGAACAATGTGTGAATGAGTTCTGTCAATGTAGCAGACAAAGGAAAGACAAAAAGGAAATGGAAAAGAAAGGAAATACATTCACCATAACCTTTCTCCTTCGTTTGGAGATAAATTATGCAAGAACTCCTCTCGGCCACGCATTAAAAATAATGCTTCCAGAAACATCTGATCATCTTGAGTAGCCGGTTAGTCAGGGCTAGATTCAAATTCATCTTCTAGTTGAGTAGATGATTGAAGGTGAAGCTGGTTGTTTATGAGAGTTAAGAGCCTTATCTTTTCTCTGCATGGTGCCTCCACCATCTAAGCTGGGTCTTTTGAATCCACCAGAGTTTCAAGTTTCTTTATTTTCCGCATTCTCTTCCACCGCCAATTTCTTTAGTTTCTTTAGTGCTTTTCTATTTTCTTTAAATCCAATTCTAAAGATTTGAGATAAAAAATCGCCATGTCCAGATCCTATATCTCCGAGATCAAGAATTCTGTCTTTATTAATTAGTAGTTTAATTCAAAAATAAAATCTTAAATTTTCTGAGTGATTTGACTCTTTAAAAGTTAATTAGTTTAATTCTTCAGGATAGTTTTGTTACATATGTGTTGTTTTAAAGGTTTTACTCAAGAAATTGGTGTAAGATTTTGTATTACGACCTTATGTGATAGGTCCACTGAAAACATATAATGTGGTAATATAAAAAGCCACAAGGTCAACTGAAAGTCGGGATGAATATTTTTATAAAGGCTAGTCCGGTCTAGGGAGTTGTAAGGATCTCGGTCCAAAATATATTCGTTAAGAAAATGAGTTATCTCATGGTTGTATATTTTCCTTTTTTGTGGACATTTATCACAACTGTTTTACTCTTAAAACGTCCGTTTATGTAACATTTTTTATGCAATTTCAGTATAATATCATATGAACAAAATGACTTCCAAGTTACATAACCAAAAAAGAAAAAAAAGAAAAAAAAATCTTAATTGTAAGCCGTAAAAGAAAGAAAATGAAAATGAGAGGAAAAAAAATTGGAACCAATCTATTCATTTTCTGTCTTAAGAACCCCAAGAGTCTTATCCTTCCTTTACATGACCATGTCGCCATCGAAGATGAGTCTTTTTCATATAATCCTCTAAATCAAATCAGCCAAGTATATCGGTACCAGATTCACAAGAGTTTCAAGTTTCTTTACTTTTTGCGTTCTCTCTCACTGCCATTTTCCTCTGATTCTTTATTTCTTCTGTCTCAGCCTCTTCCCCAGATCCGGACTTATAGACTGCAGATCTTGATTCGCCATATCCAGATCCGATGTCGCACATGCCAGATCTAGTAAATACGATCGGTGATATTCCTCAGGGATGTGAGGTCTCAGTTTTTTCAGGTACCCTTATTCTATTTTTCAATATTCTTCGTGGATTGAATACTTTTCTTCCCGTTTGATTAGATAGCTTTCCTCTATTATCAATATATCGTTATCATGTTCTTCTTGTTCATGGAGAGACATTTACCAAAAACTATTGCTAAATCTTTCATGTTTGAAGATAAATTTATCATGATCCTTCGAAAAATTCTATGTTTGTTCCGAAGTGCAAATAAATAAGCTGTTTTTGAGCAAGTCTCATTCATGTTTAGATCCGTCCTTCTTAGCTTTGTTTCATGGATTGATAATCGTTTCACCTATAATAAATCTTGATTATAATAGACTAAGCATTTAGGCATCTTAATAAAATTAGATTTTTGTAAAACAAAATTGTAAACAATGAATATTAAATGTTCCGAGGAACATAATTTTTATAAAATATTTAAATTATGTTTAGTCAGTTATCTAGAAATAAATTGATATTTTAATTAGATTTGTCTCATATGATTATATTATTTCTTCTAAAATTACAAAATAGAAAACCCAAAGCTTATGTTATTAAATGGTTCATTTTAGAAGAATGTCTTAGACTATATGTGTGGGCTGATATTCACACAAGAAAAGCTTGTCAAACGAAACTTTTAGGGATCGCCATCTCTCGATGCATGAACCGCTTGAAAGGTAAAGAACACAAAACAAAGAAGAAAGTAGGGTCATTTTTATTGATAAGAGATGAATTCTCGAGTTACAAGCTGCTAAGGACGCAGGCTATTCAAGAAGTGAAAGATATATATAAGACCTAAGATCCTAGATCTTGTATATATACTCTTAATTAAACCGCCTTGTGGTTGAGGCTTTTTCCTTTCCATCGTGGGCCATCTTCCATTTCCCTGTTGATGGACTTTAGGATGATTACCATTTTGTTGATAGACTTCGGGATAGTTTCCATTCCTCCGAGTTTCTCTAGGAAAACTTCCTTTTCCATGGTATCAATCTCGAATCTTCTTACTTGACGATGCATGGTCCGAATCGAAGGGTTTTTGTCTGGTAAAAAAGGTGGAGATGACCCCACAATAGAGAATTGGGATGTTTTGTTGTTTAAGAGTGTTTATGGCCCCACATATTGCGAGACAATCACATGGGTCGCATTTCGTTGATTGTATGATGAAATGATCATCGTGGGTCACTAATCCTCGTTGGAACCAAATTGTTTGCTTTGTTAGGATCCACAAGATGATGTTAGGTCGCGGGATTGAGTGTGTGAATTTTGCTAGGCGGGCCAAGTTGAGAGAGTTAGGTCGCGAGGTTGGTTGAAGATCAATCCCGCTGGCCATGTTGACTTAGATGGGTCGCCTGATTGAATTGAGGATCAATGTCTTAGGCCATGTTGAAGTTAGCCCGCGGGATAGACATGACGAGATATGAGGCAAGCCAAATTGCCTAAGTTGGTCACGGATGGAATTGTTAACAATCCCGCGGGCCATGTCTGATAAGCTAGCTCGCGAAACAGACTTGGTGAATCTTTCCGCGGGCCATGTCACCCATTTTGAATGGCTAGATATATTATGATGCTTTTAATTGATCCTTTGATAGATCACTTTGGAATTGTGGGGCCGCTTTCATTCTTTAGCTCGCGCGATAGACTTAGTGAGTCTTCCTGCTGGCTATCTTAGGCCATTTGGATCGCGGCATAAGCTCAAGGAGCTTACTGTGGGCCATCCTTTGGTACTTGGGCGGCGGGGTAAGCTGAAGGAGATTCCCGCTGACCATGTTGTTGATTTTGGACTCAATTGATCCTTTGAAGGATCAAATTGGCTTTGTCGAAGACTTCTCTTAGCTCCACAACGGAAGTTGGCTCGCACAAAGCTGATGAAGGACTTCCCGCAAGCTAGCCTTGATTAATTGGCTTGCGGGATGAAATTGATGAATGAAATTGAACCTCTCGTAGGTCCAAATTCACGTTCGTGAGCTTAATCCTGGTATTGTGGGTTCAATTGATCCTTCGGAGGATCAAATTGGCTTTGCCGAAATACTTCTCGTGGCCCCACAATGCATGTTAACTTACCTCAAGCTTGCAGAAGATTTCCCGCGGGCAAACCGTGATTAATTGGCTCGCGGGATGAAATTGATGAATGAAATTGAACCTCTTGTGGGTCCAAGTTCATGAGCTCAATTTGAAAATTGTGTGCTCAATGGATCCTTTGGAGGATCAAATTGGCTCGCGAAGAAGTTCTCGTGGTCTCACAATGCAAATCAGATCGCTTGATGGGAAGGAAGGACTCCAAGCGAAACAACTCTGCTCAATTGGCTCGCCTGGAGCTTGCAGAAGACTTCCCGCGGGCCAGTCTCGATCAATTGAACCTCTTGTTGGACCAATTCCATATTTTAACTCAATTTAGGCATTGTGGGTTCCAATTGATATGGTAAGGTTTTAATCGGGACCCACAAGGTAATATGAGACTTATAGAGCATACATACCATGCACTGGACCCATTCTGGCTTTGCTCTCGCAAATGTATGGTTATTACGGAAGGATGAGGGTTGCAACTACTAAATGACCACGAGCAATCTATCCTTAAAATTCTTGGTAGTTTGGATTGATATCCGAGCTGTGGGCCGTTGCTGTATTTTTTGGAAAAAGCTTAGCCATTGCTATCAATCTCCCCCCTCCCACTATAAACAAAAAATTTATGTTTTTTTAATCTTTTTCTAAACACCTTTTATCTATAAAAATCTGCTTAAGGTGTGTTTCTCTCCTTTTTATGTATTTTCCTGAGATTAATAATTGGAAAAATAAAACAAAGATTTTTTTTTTATAGGATCACTCTATTCTCTCTCCCCTCTCTTCAAAACCTTAAGAGCCTTATCCATCCCTGCATAATGCCTCCACCATCAAAGGTAGGTCTTTTGCACCTATCCCCTCTAAATCCACCAGATTTGCGAACCATATCAGATCCACCAGAATTTCAAGTTTTTTTTTACTTTCCGCGTTCTCTTTCACCGCCAAATTCGTCATTTTCTTTAATGCTCCTCTCTCACACTTTTCCATAAATCCAAACCTAAAGACTCAAGATCAAGAATTGCCATGTCCAGATCCTATGTCTCCAAGGTCAAATCTAGTAAATCCGACCGAGATTTTGCCTTAGCTAACATTAGTGACACTCCTCTGAACTGGGAGATCTCCTTTTTCAGGTAACTCTGACTCTATTTTCATTATTTTTAGTGGATGGAATACCTTTCCTTCCTTGTGAAGAGATCACTTTCCTCTGTTATAGATATATCATTATCATCTTCCTCTTTTTTCATGGAGAGACACTTACCAAAATTACTGTTAAATTTTACTGTACTTCATTAGTCCACAGTAAAATATTCTGAGCATCTTATGTTCAGAATATAAGATGCTCTTTCCAGCAACTATCTAAGTGATTCAAGTGAAATTTTTCCATGTCTTATTAAAAGTATGATTCATGTTGATATCCATCCATTTTAGCTTTGTATCGTGAATTGATAATCACTTTTCCTCTAATTGAAATATTGATCGAAATCGAATAAGCCTTTGGACATCTTGAAACTGTTTAATATGATCACATTAGATTCACCATTTTGGTGCTGAGAAAATTATGGAATTGCTCCAAGCATCTTTAGATACTCTTTTTGGCCACATTAACCTCTTGAGTGTAAAAACATCGTCGCTAATGTCTTTGCGTTCCGTATCACAAGTTCCATGAACGAAGCCACATGTCCTGTCTTTGAATCCTCAACAATCTAATATAAATATGAAGAGCTCTCTTCCACAATTGGAACGAACCCACACTAGCATTCATATGGATTCAAATATTTTGTATTTAAGTACGTGTCAAGTCCGTATCCTGTAGATAAGAAAAATGAATAATCAAGCAAATACTTTAAAATCACACACACACATGCACTAATTACACCTATTAGTCACTAGTATGTATTTTATATAAAAGAGGATTATTGTATACCGCTATGGGTTTGCACTTCATTGTGTATATCAGTAAAAAAATTTATTTCAGGAGAGTTTTGTAGCAGTTATGTTATACGAGCCATAACAGTTTGCACAAACATTGTTTCAGCAATCAATTCTTTGGTCTTGAATTGCGGAAAAGTAACTCCGCAAATTTTCGCAAGAGGTTATTTTGAAAAAAAATTTGGCATAGACATTGACTTAAATTAATGCGCATAAACGACGAAAAGAAATCAATCCAAAAGGATCCCAACATGAATTAGTTTATGGATTAATTTCTTTCATCTTTTAAAAGCATTAATCTTAGTCAATAACTATGTAATTTTTTGTTCATTCTATCTCTTGCGAAAATTTGCGGTGTTCCTTTTCTGCAATTCAAGACCAAAGCATGGATTGTTGAAACAATGTATGTCCAAACTATTATGGTACAACACAACTACTAAAAACTCATATAGACTAAAGAAGTTAACAATCTACACAATGATTTGCAAAACCATAGCGGTACACAATAATCCTATTTTATTTGCAATATATACTAGTGACTAGTAGGTGTGATTTAGTTCATGTGTTTGCGTGTGATTTTTAAGTATTTACTTGACCCTTTTTTTTTTCTTTCTTATTTACGGGATACAGACCTTGAAAATTACTTAAATATGAAATATTTAAATCCATATAAATGCGGGTGTGGGTTCTTTCCAACTATGGAAGAGACCAATCATATTTCCATGATATTGTTGAGGATGCAAATTTAGAACATGTGGCTTCGTTCATGGAACTAGTGTTGTGGAACGCAATGACCTTAGAGAACGCAAAATATATGGATCTCTTTTGTATATTAGAGCATAATTAAAACAATAGTATAAACTTTTGCGAATTTTAAAATAGGCTAAAAATTAATTTTTAAACTTTAAATTGCATAAGAACGAAAAATAACTCTAAACTCCAAAACATCATTCATGATTGTTTCATCATTCATTCTCCAAAATACTTCACTTTTGTATCTGGTATCAACATTGTTCTACATATTTCACAATATAAAACATAGACAATTCAATTATTACTGATAATTGATCCATAAATATAAATGAATTTAAAACAGCACATCCATAGCCAGTGACGACGTACGGTCTTCTTGAATTTTTCATGTTCCACATTTGTCTTCTTGAATTTTTCTCTGTCTATCTCAATTTTCCCTTGACATGGTGAAGATACAAAGTGAACATTGAACAACTCCCACATTTTGTGTAGATTGGCCTGCCTCTCTCTTGGGATATTACATTTTTGTAGGCATTTTCCAAATTTTTATGATTTGGTTTTGTCAAAATTTTCAAACTTTCATCTGAAATATATTATAATCTAATTAATTTCCTAGTGTAGATGGCAAAATAGAAACTATATGGACCAATATTGTATATTAGAGCATATTGAAAACAATAGTATAAACTCTTATCATCTAATGTAAAGGCAAGTAAACAGCTACAAAATGTTATCATCGAAATCTTAATTGGGTGCATTGTTGATAAGAACGTTTTGTAGATGTTTACTTGCCTTTACTTTATAACTCGTTTTATATGCTTGATTATTTATTTCGGGCTATTATGGATTTCATGAAAAACTGAAGTCATTAGTAGTCTTATCAACAAAATGACTTAACATAACTTAAGCATAAACAACTTATTTAGAGAACTAATACTAAACATTTGAAAGCCAAATCAATTTTAAATATCAAATTATTAAGTCATAAAAGGATACTTGAAAAGACTTTTTTTTTTGGATCAAAATTTCGATGATGAAAGTTTATACTATTTTTTCAATATGCTCTAATATACAAATTGATCCATATTTTGTATTTTGCCATCTACACTAGGGAATTAATTAGATTATAATATATATTGCATATGAAAGTTTAGAAATTTTGACAAAACCATATCATAAAATTTTGAAAATATCTACAAAATGTAGTATCCCGAGAGAAGAAGCCGGCGGATCTACACAAAATGTGGGAGTTGTTCAATGTTCACTCTGTATCTTCCCCAGATCAAGGGAGAAATGAGGAAGACAGAGGAAAATCCAAGAAGATAAAAGTGGAAGATGACGATAAAAAAAACTAAGAAGACTGCACGTCGTCACCTGCAATGAATATCCATCTTTAAATTCATTTAAATTTATAAATCAGTTATCAGTAATAATCTAATTGTCTATGTTTTATATTGTGAAATATGTAGAAGAATGTTGATACAAAAGAAAAAAGTGAAATTGTTTTGGAGAATCAATGATGAAACAATTGTGAATGATGTTTTTTTTGTTTTTTCTGTTTATGAGATATGTTTGTTATATTCTTTTTCTTTGATAATATTTGATTGAGTCTCTAAAATGTTGATGTTGGTACATTTTTTTATTATTATTATTTTTTTTTATCTCAGGTCAAGAGAAGTTAATTTTCAGAAAGTCTAACATAATTGTTTTTATTTCAGTGAAACTTAACTTTGTTTTTTTTTTTACCTTTAGTAGTCTTTTAAAAATGTTGGTGTTTGTTTCATTACTTTTCTTCTTGTTTATTGAGTTAGTCGGCAAGGAAAAGAAAAGAAAAGAGAGAAAAAATTATTTGTTCAATCAGATTTTAGGTCGTTGGGTGTCAGTGAAAAATAAAACAAAGAAAAAAAAAATCAAATTATGTTGAGTCTTCAAGTACTTTTAAGATATGACTGATTAAACTTTTAACCTACTGGACAACAGGTCACAACTTAGATGAAGAAAATGCAAGATTATATGATACTGAAAAGGTATACGCTTGTTAATACTCCCATGGAAATCAACAAATTAACTAAAAAATACCCAACATTAAAATCACATAAGATAAGTAAAGTCAAAATTTATTTTAACCAAAAGTTAATGAATAATCGAATCATATTATATAACCAACTCAACAATACTTCATTAGTCCACGTTTCCTTCCCAATCAACACAACCCATCTGGTTCTCTAAGAGATTCCCCACCCCCTCAAAAGCTCTAGAATGATGATCCCTAAGTTTTATACATTGGTATTTTTGCTTGTTTTTTTTTGGTTTGTTTGTGAGAACTCTCTCATTTGTCTATAAGATTCGAGATTGTTGCCACGAAAAGGAAGTTTTCCTTTCAACTTTTGATGAAAAGGAAATCTTTCTAGAGCATATCAACGAAATGGAAATTATCCAAAAAAATAAAAATTATCCTAAAGTCTTATCGAGATATTACAGCTCTCGAGGTGGACATTGGGCCTTCAATGATTAAGATTCTAAGATTCAATTTATTCTCCAACATGGCTAAAAATTTCAGGGGTGGGGGGAGTTTCTCATAAACCGTGAGATACCAATGCCGCAATTCTCACCCTTTACAAAAATTGGGTGTTAGGATGGAGCGCTTTGTCACGGGCTCACTCCTTGAGGTCCGTGCGGCACTCGGTATATACCCCGCATACCGAGTCAGCGTCTTCATCATCAGATCACAACTGACTGGTTTCGCCCTGCCTAGAGCTCATCAGGGATACGACTTCAGTACCCGACCATTTTGTGCAGGGAAGGCCTAGTTCCTTCTTCAAAGTCAGATCCAGGACCAGCGACAAACTTCCCAAACTCAATCGGGTCGGTCTGCCTAACTCTAAAGGGTCTTTCCAACTCTAAGTTCTGCACGCCCCTTCCTACCGAAGCGCAGATCCTGCCAATCTTAGATGATCCGAAAGCAACATGACAAGTCACGACGTACCGAAATACGGGCGTGACATTCTCCCCCACCAAACATCGTGCACGCCCTCGTGTACAGGGGATTTCCAAGATCGTACGTTGGGACATTGCGAGATGACACCTCACCCCCACTCTAATCGACAACTCGGCCCCTTGCCTTCGTCTTCGGCAACATTGCTCCTCTTGAGCACTCCCATCCACCTCGGATGTTGTCACCTTGACATCTTGTCGCCATAGAAAGAGGTTTGGACTACCCAACTTGGGTGCTCGGCAAAACAATACGCAACGTACCCGCTCTGATACCATTTGTCACATGCTCACTCCTTGAGGTCCGTGCGGCACTCGGTATACACCTCACATACCAAGTCAGCCTCTTCATCATCGGATCAAGATCGACTGGTTTCCCCTTTCCTAGGGCTCATCAGGGATACAACTTAAGTAGCCGACAAGTTTGTGCAGGGATGGCCTATTGCCTTCTTCAAAATCAGATCCACGATCAGCGATAAACTCCCCAAACTCAATCGGGTCGGTCTGCCTAACTCCAAAGGGTCTTTCCAACTCTAAGTCCTGCACGCCCCTTCCTACCGAAGCGCAAACCCTGCCAGTCTTAGATGATCCGGAAACAACATTACAAGTCACGACGTACCGAAATACGGACGTGACAACTTGCACCTGGACGAGTTCTCAGAGGTTGGATAAAGGGAGTAGTGGTTCATGGCAGGATAGTTCGAGCTGTTAAGCGTGTCTCATATATCTATGTTTTTCTTTGTATTGGTTGGTTCTCTTCTCAAGAACCTCCTTTCTTTCGATAAGCCTCGGCGAGAGCTATTTTGTCTTTCAGCAGATACAAAAATGAGTATTCTACTTTGAGGAAGGAATTCATTCCCAGTGGTGAGCACCAAATTATGTGTGATGATCTGGAAAATAAAATCCATGAATTGAAGATGGTTTGCTCTTCTCTCTGTCTCTCTCTCTGTTGGTATTAAATTTATCTCAATGCGCAGCTTGATGCTACCAACTTCATGATCCGATATTTGGAAGGACAACTCGTACATGAAGGGCGAAGTCCTTGTTGTGTAGGCAGCGATTTGTTTCGTTGAAGAAAAGGCAGAAGAGGACTTTCTTGCGGGGAGAGGGTTTGGTGTTGGAAAGTTAATCAGTCGTATGAACCCGAAATGTCACCCTCCGTCTCGTACATCATTGACTTAAAGAGATCTTTCTAGCACCCACATATGTTCTGTCAGGGTATGGCCAACCTTAAGAGGCTTAATTACTTGAGGGCAGGGCGCCGGGGGGGGGGCATAACCGATTATGTTGCTGAAGAGATGCACCTTATTGGTGAAGCTGAAAAGTATCAAAAGGAGTTGATGTTCTTGACACCTTCCAAGCGTAATCTTGAGGACCCTGGTTTCATGCAGTTTTTGGATAGCTTTGATTTTGATTCTCGAATTGACCCCTCCCTAACTAGATATAATAGAAAATATGGATTTTTTGTATTATTACTCCAAAAGACTGGTCTTTTTACCGATACCTTAGATTTTGTTTATATTATATATTGAATATTTGTATAGGTTGTAATTTTAGACAAACTTCTTAGACTTTGATTAATAATTTATTTCTACTATTTGGACGAACTCCTTAGACTCTAACTTATAGTTGGGTAATTTAAGATAACTTAAGGTTCATATAAGTCTTTCTTTATTTTCCTTCAATCCATTTTTAATAAAATAGTATATGATTTTCTTTAAAGATAATTCTGTCTTTATTAATTAGTAATCAAATTTAAAAATAAAATCTTAAATTTTATGAGTGATTTGACTATTTAAAAGTTAATCTCTCTTCTTATTAATACCAATGTAGTTTAAGTGATTTTTGCTGATTTGTCTTTTTCTCATACAAAGTTGGTGTTAAATAAATCTGACATGGATTTAGCTTAAATATAAATTAGGAAATACCAAATATGATATGTCTTTTAAATTAGGGTTCATAGACACTTTGATGATTTTGTGGAGAAGTCTCAACTCCTCCACCATTTGATTTGGGTTCCACCAAATTCTCTTCTCCCAATGAGTTTGAGAAAAAAAAAGAGTTCTTTGTTTTACCGAAGGTCTTCGGTTGAAAGAGTTATTCCGTTCGAAACCGTCCAATTTGGGAATTGCTTTCACCTTCGGATTTCTCCATGTTTAATAGAGATGAGCTTCGAACGAAATATGA
>OVAP01002498.1:0-19253 GCA_900406295.1 Aurinia saxatilis
TTTTGCTTAATGTGTGATATAGGGTCTATATTTGCTTTTCAAAATGAAAAGAGTCCAATTCATGCAATTTCCCCTTGTTTTTATTATGGTAACAAATTGGTATGTAAATATCTATAGCGTAAGGTTTGAATTTTGAATATTGGCATATTGTTTTGTCTCTTTCACAACTAACATAATAAATCATGTATATTTTTAGCATGTACAGTCATATAGTTATGAATAACATCATTCTTGTAATCTTGATTTGGATCAGCGAATCTGTAACACCCCGGTTCACTTAAACTGACATAATTTTGTTATTAAATATTTGTTGAGAGTCAAAGTAAAATATTTGAAGATTTTGTCCTGATGTGCAAAAAAAAAAAAGGAAATTGAGAAGAAAATAGAGACATAGTTTTGTTTTTCTCTTTGCCATCATACTTATCAGGTCCGGCCCTAGGCTAAAGCCAAAGAAGCATAAGGTTTAGGCGCCAAAATTTTAATAAGAATTTGGGGCAACATAATTGAACAAATTCTTTATTGTGGTCTAATGGTTCTGTTATCATTGATTGTAAATCAATCATGGTTCAAATAACATTGAAGGCATATATATATATTTTTTCTTTAGGCAGCCAAATATTTTGACATTTATTGGGTCGGGCCTGATACTTATCAATCCTCTTTTCTCCTCTTCACGCATCTCTCTCTGTTTTCCCTCTCTGCTCACTGTCAGACACTCCTCACAACCAGGAAAGCTCTCCTCATGGCTCCTCCTTCCTCCACAAGTTCTCCTATTGCTCCTCCTCCTCGTTCATCTTATTCTCAGTTCAGAGTCGTCACTTTATGAGCCTTTTTCTGACGATTCAAGAAGAACTAGGTGTCGATCCACAAATGGATGCGAAGATCTATGTATCAGCTTTCCATAAAGCCTGAGATAACCTCAATCGGAATTATATCCAGAGAGTTATGACCATTTTCCTCCAGGATATCCAGTCTGCCGCAACAACATCCATCAATCCGAACAACCACCTTTCAAGATGTTTTCCCAGTAACTCAGAAGGAATTAGATGACGAGCCACCCATCAACGCGAAGATATGAATCTCCTCTTTCCATGAAGCCTGAGACCACCATGATCTGATTAGGGATGAAGAAGTTATGGTTGTTCTACTACAGGAGGTCCAGTGACAACCTATCAAAACGAAGGTCCAGACATCATCTGTCCATGGAGACAAGAATCATTGCAATCCGAGTTATGTGCAGAGAGTTATAAGCATTTTTGTGCAGCCTGTCTTCTCTGTCCGAACCAGTTTTCAGGTGAGGACATGTTTCGGTCTTCTCCACTCATATATCTTGGTTTCTGGTGAATCAAGTCAATGATAGTCTGCTGTTTTGTATGCTTGTTGATGTGCTTGTGTTGTATTTGAGTTGATAGCTGATTTTAACTAGAAAGTTTAAGAATATGAATTGTTGCATGAATTGTGTTAATTGAGTGTTGTAAACTGAACTGATCGGGATATGATATCCAAGACAGTTATAATTACCCGGATCTGGGAATTCGAAGGGATTTGATATCCAATAATAATACCCGGATTTGGTATCCAAAGGGTCCGGTTCTGGTAACCGAAGGGATTTGGTATCTAATGATAATTACCCGGATCTGAGAATCCGAAGGGATTTGGTATCCAATAATAATACCCAGATTTGGTATCCAAAGGGTCCGGTTCTGGTAACCGAAGGGATTTGGTATCCAATATGGGCTTTTATTTGGTTATTATTTATAAATTCTGAAACTGCATGTTGTTTTGTTATTTTGTGTATATATGCATCTGACGATAAAATTATGATTTGCTCATAGTTGATAACACGGTTGTCTTGTTTTGCCTAGCTGGTTGCTTTGTGTATTGGTGGATTTGGTGAGTCTTAACTCACCCTCACTGAGTAACCTTGAGTTGTTCACTTCTCCTCTTCCCCTGTTTCAGGCTTAAGAGATTTGAGTTCAATGTGTTAAAGTTGGTGTTCGATTTGCAAAAGAGGGCACCAAGGCTTCGATGACAACTGTTGTGAACTTGAGCTGAACTTTGTGTTCGGTAATTGTTCTTAACATCTGGTCTCTTGCGTGTTTTTTTAGAGGCAGGGTGTTACATAATCTATCAAATTGAGACACATGTGAATCATGTAGTTGTGAATATGAAGGAGATAAATGATTATTAGGCTCTTGTATATTGTTAATACTCGAGAATATGCCCGGGAACGAATTCACCGCTGACCGACGATTATTAGCGATTATGGCTTCATGATGAATGGTTATTAATATTTACTATGAATTTATAGGACGAATGTTCATAAATTTTTGTTTATTTTGATATTCCTAAAATGGTATGTGAATCATTTGGACTAGTTTAATATTTTTTTTTTTTGTTTACTTTACTGAATTCTTGATACTAGCTAAACGGATGACAAAAAAATTGTAAATCACACACAAATCGATTGTTTCTAAAATCGAATTGTAAATGGTCAGTTATAAGGTTGGTAACAGAAAATCTAAAATTTAAAATTAATAAACCGGACCCAAAATTAAACCGGAGATCATGTATCCATCAACGACCCAACCGGGCTTAAAGCACCAAGCTTTAGGTTTTGAACTTCATCTGAACAAAAAACAAAAACAAACAGAGACAAATCGGCGTTAGATTAGAACAGACAAAACTATGTTGGGTAAGCTCCGAATGAGTAAGCTTGTCTCGTGTTCCTTACCTGGGAGAGTCTTCGAACGGAGGTTTCTGGTAACGAACAATGCTTTCTCTAACGCTGAGGAGTCGCCGGATGTAGGCGCCGAGTCACCGGAGCTTCCGTCTTGGATTAAAGACTTTCTCGCAAACAAGCCTTCCTCTTCAAATTCACTCGCCGACGATGAAGAATTCGTGATCCCTTCTCTAGCGAGTTGGGTCGAGAGGCAGAAGTTTAGTGGCCAAGAAGTAAATGTCTTGAAGAAATCAATGGAAGATATCGATAGAGTCTGCGAATTTCTGAACAAGAAGGACGCGTCTCATGGTGATGTTGTGAAAGAGTTGAGTGGTTGCGATGTGACTGTATCAGAGAGTTTGGTTTTGCAAGTTCTGAGAAGGTTTAGTAATGGATGGAATCAAGCTTACGGGTTTTTCATTTGGGCAAAATCACAAACAGGTTATAGGCATTCACCTTTGAGTTACAATACAATGGTTGATGTGTTGGGGAAGTGTAGGAATTTTGATTTGATGTGGGAGTTAGTAGATGAGATGAAGAGTGAAGAAGAATCGGGGCTTGTCACGCTTGATACGATGAGTAAGGTTATGAGGAGATTGGCGAAATCCGGGAGATATAGTGAAGCTGTTGATGCTTTTCTAGAGATGGAGAATAGTTATGGTGTGAAAAGAGATACTAGTGCTATGAACTGTTTGATGGATGCACTTGTGAAGGAGAATAGTATTGAGCATGCTCATGAAGTGTTTCTGAAGCTCTATGATACAATCAAGCCGGATGCTCGGACATTCAACATTTTGATTCACGGGTTTTGTAAAGCTCGGAAATTTGATGATGCTAGGACCATGATGGATTTGATGAAGGTTGCGGAGTGTACTCCTGATGTTGTTACTTACACTAGTTTTGTAGAGGGTTATTGTAGGGAAGGAGATTTTAGGAGAGTTAATGAAATCTTGGACGAGATGAGAAAGGGAGAGGGAGGAAGTAAACCTAATGTTGTTACTTATACGATTGTGATGCATTCTTTGGGGAAATCTAGACAAGTAGGTGAAGCTTTAGGAGTATATGAGAAGATGAAAGAAGACGGATGTGTTCCGGATGCTAAGTTTTATAGCTCATTGATACATATTCTGTCAAAGACTGGTAGGTTTAAGGATGCAGCTGAGATATTTGAGGACATGAGGAATCAAGGAGTTAGACGTGATGTGTTGGTGTACAATACCATGATTTCCGCTGCGCTTCATCACTCACGAGATGAGATGGCTTTAAGTTTGCTTAAAAGGATGGAGGAGGAGGAATCATGTTGTCCAAACATTGAGACTTATGCTCCATTGCTGAAAATGTGTTGTCATAAGAAGAAGATGAAGCTACTTGGAGTTCTGTTGCATCACATGGTGAAAAACGATGTTAGTATCGATGTGGCAACATATATTCTTCTCATTAGAGGATTGTGTATCAGCGGAAAGGTTAAAGAAGCTTGCTTGTTCTTTGAGGAGGCGATGCGGAAAGGAATGGTTCCTAGAGATAGCACTTGCAAAATGTTGGTGGAGGAGCTTGAGAAGAAAGGTATGGCAGAAGCAAAACTCAAGATTCAGAGTTTGGTTCAGTCGACTACTAAGTCGCAAAGTCCTTTACCTGTTGTGTAGAGTTTAGAGTGTGGAGTCATGGCTCAAAAGTTTTGTTTTTGTGTGGAATGATAATCATTACAGTGTCAGTTAGATCTCAAAGCATATGTTTTACTTTTTACCTCACTGAAATGTTGAAGAAGCAAATCAGTTTTGAATAGTGTTTTCTTTATCGGAGACATGTAATGCAACCGTTTTTAAAGGTTATGGGAATTTCAAATTTGGATACTGTTTTTAATTTCATAACCAAATTTGAATATTTGTTGAAGCCCAAATATCAATTTATTTTGAATTACCGTAATGAGATGAGAGCGTATGAAATACAATTTTTTTGGTATCGTATTTAAAATAAATAAAGGGGTACGAAGAGCGAAAACCCTAAAGTCTGTCTCATATTTATCTTCTTCTCGCGCCGTCTCTCTAAAACCCTTCCATCTTCAATCTTGTTCGTTGTTAACTGTAAGGTTTCCTCTCTTTCAATCTCAAATCTCAAATCTCATCGTGGTAGAAAGATTGGTTTATAAACCTAGGTTTGTTCATGTTCCTGTGTAAAAGACCTTGTTTACTTAGCTTACTGGAACTATAATCTTGAGTCATTATCTAGTTTTTGTATTCATGTATGGATTCTGAACTTGATTGATTGTATTTCAGATGTCGTTTGATGATGAGATGAAGATGATGGATGAGCAAGGATCATCTGACTCGGAAGCTGAGTCTCTTTCAGGTTCCGATTCAGAGAACGAGATCACTGAGAAATTGGCTGAGCCCACCAAGAGTGCTGTTTACAACAAAAGTGGGTTGCTTGATAAACTAGAAGACATCAGCTGGCCTGAAGATGTTGATTGGACTCATAAGCTCGCCATTGAGATCGACCAGGGACAAGCTGTAGATGTAAACGATGACCTTGCGAGGGAGATGGCGTTTTACACCCAGGCCCTTGAAGGCACGAGGCAGGCCTTTGGGAAACTCGAGGAAATGGGTTTGCCTTTCCTCAGGCCCCCGGATTACTATGCCGAGATGGTTAAATCGGATACACATATGGAGAAAGTGAAGTCTCGGCTTTTGCATGAGAAGAAACAGATTGAGGAGGCTGATGAGAGGAGGAAGGCTAGGGATAGCAAGAAGATGGCTAAGGAAGTACAGTCTCAGAAGATGAAGGAACGTGCTAAGCAGAAGAAGGATGATATTGAGTCTGTCAAGAAGTGGAGGAAGCAGAGGCAGCAGAGCGGGTTTAGTGACAAAGGGGCGGATGATCTCGATCTTGAGTTTGGAAATGGAAAGAGTTTCCAGAGAGGAGGAGGGAAGAATAGACCAGGTGTATCTCCCGGAGATAGATCAGGAGGCAAAGGAAAGCCCACTTCGAGGATGGCGAATAAGAAGAGGGAGTTCCGGGATTCCAAGTTTGGTCATGGTGGTAGGAAGAAAATGAGCAAGCAGAACACTGCAGAGTCAACAAACGATTTCAAAGGCGGATTTCGTGGAGGGAAGGATGGTGGAAACAAGAGACAGAAGAGATGAAAAAAGGTTTGATCATTTAGACCCATCTTCAATTTCAATACTATAAACTATTTTTGATCTTTTATGTTTTGAGGAAATGGTTTTTGTTTTGTAAACCCTCTGGGTAAGGGTTTTAGGACCAACATCTTTTGCTACAATGTTGTACTAATGGTTTACTTTAATTAACAAATGCCTATGTGTTTCAAAGATCTTAGCCGGCCAAAAGTTTCTTTTTTAGTATTAGTCAATCTAACAATAAGGTTTCAGTTTAACTACTGATTCCATGTGGATTGAAAGGTTGCTGAAGCAGTCTCTTACTTAGAGCAATCCTCTTTCGCTTCCTTTCATTGTATGAGGATTGATAGATTATGTGTTGGCTTTGATTAGCAAAGCTGCTATTAATTCTCTGTCATGTTCTGAGTCAGCTCGCTTATCCACACGTGGTTTTTGGCAATCTGTGCTGATTCTGAGTCTACTCTAGTCACGAAATCTGTTTTGCCAGTAATTTCCTGTATATTGGAATTCCATGATCGATGATGGTGGTGATACAGGGAGAGTGAAGCCCCCCAGATGATTTGCAGGAGAAGAAATAGTAATCTCTTTTAGTGTCCTTTTGTTGTCAGCCTTATCCTTATTGTTTTCACGAGTTAGATGTTAGGGTTCCACTCTCTCCTCGCATCTTCAGGCGATTTGCAACGAGATATCCACAAATCAACAATGTTTGAAAGCTCAGCCGATATTGGTTTTATATTTATCTCCCCCGGTAGCTAAATATAGCATATGCCCTACGCAGTTTCGTGGTTGAAACTTTCATAGGTAGTATAACTTGAAACGTATACGATCGATTAACAACCAAAAATAAAAAAGGGTAATTGGCTAAACTAACATATTTTTACTACAGAATTAAAACAAAAAAAAGAAGGGGTGTAAGTACGAATAAACTGAGTTGACTACATATTTATAAAAAACCTATAAACTGTAAATAATTATATATTATATTTTCATTTTGTTGAGAAACTATTTAACTAAATAGTTTACTATTTCTTTGTGTTATAGTTGACTAATTATGGTTCTATTTATTTTTATTTTACTAATTTTATTAATAAATAAAATAATTATTAGGAATAAGTGCACAAACACTAATGACTACCTGAAAAAATAGGCATAGTAAACATATACTTAGCCATATACAATAGACATGTACAAAGTATATTTAAAGTATCTATCTACTTGTTAGTTGTAACAAACATCTACTCTTAATGTGTATAAAGATAATAAGTAACAAATGTCTATGTAGACAAATAGCTATCTACATGGTTGTAACAATAATAAATAATAGCCAAATAGTCAGCTATTTGTTTAGGTAGACAGTCGAATAGATGACTATTCATAGTCAACTACTAAAAAAATTTATAAACACAAATGAATAATAACTATTTTATGTTGATTAATAACATGAAAGTTACAGCCTTTAGTATTATGAAGGCATACATAGTTATCTACACGATTTTGTGTAACCTTCAAATAGATATATATCCATGATAAGTGTTTTACATAAGCATAACTAACACAATAAAATAGTCAACGAATATATAATAGATAAGTATTTACAATGTATATGTTTTGTGAAAATACGTAATCAACTACTTGACATAAGTAGACATCTACAACAAATATGAGTGGTCACCTTTTGAAGACAAATTCATCCTCACATCCTTCTTTTGTTGGGACCACTATTAGTTTCCTAATTTTAGAAAATAAAGTGTTATTTTCTTAATTTTGTGGTTAAAATAAAAAACTTAGAACATGAAATATCTTTAAAGTGAAGAAGCAACCCTCACAAGCATTTTTATTCCGGAACCGGAACAAGACTTGGAACAAAGACATAGCCGCAGATAAAGAGCCCATCATTGTTATGCAAATCACATCGTCCAGTCTCAACTTGTTTATTAACAGTCCCATCTTTACTAATCCCGCAAACGCTAACGCAAATGCTAACATCATCATCTGTTGCATCTCCAATTTCTTCCTCACACCATACCATGATATTGTCCTGGTTGCCAATGAAATAACTAGGATGAGCAAGATCTTGATCAGTATGTAATGTCGGGAGATCGGGACTAGTCACATCGAAAAACTTCGTCCACAAGACAACCTCATCGTCCATGTTGTGTGTCAACCAAACTTCAATATTCGTTGTTTCTCCACGTTGATGTAACAAAGAAAGCCTATCTCCTCTAAAACTCGATAATGCAGCTGTATCCAATACACCGCATTCAAATGGAAGATCGGATACAAGTTTGAAAGTTTCCGTAGAAAAATCAAAGGATTGGATGAAAATTTCGGGTCTATTATTCCAGTGTGCAACCCAATACATGTTTCCTTTTATAGACACACCTTTACAAGGTGGATCTATAGACCAATCCAAAGTAACATTATCAACAATTCTCCATGAACCAGATTTGAAATCATAAATCTGAGTCTCTGGCTCATAAGATCTAATAATGCCATTCTCATTTTCAATCATTCCACCGAAAATCCTTAAGACCTTGTACTCATCACGAGATACATTGTCGTATCCAATACCATAGAAATCATTACTCGAGTAAACATCCATTGGTTTGATCCATTTCATTCGTCTCAAGAACGGGTTCCAGACTGCGAGTTTGCAGTTTCTTGATCTTGTGTTATTGCATCGACATAACAATAATCCATCACAATGAACCATAGCTGAAATCTCAGATATATCTTGAAACTCTTGTGGGATTGTTGACAATGAGCGAGCACCATTCACCGGATTGATGATTTGAACCATATGGTCGAGCCTTATGAATCTTTCTTGGACAAGATCCAAGTACTTGTAGATGAATCTCTTGTCCTTCAAGAGCTCGTACCATTGTTTGCACGTCAATTTGAATTGTGTCAGATATTCGACCGGAGTCTTACAAAATATTTCTTCTATTACATCAATAGGAAGCAACGAACGCTCTGGAGAAGCCATAGAATTTGAAAACAAATACAAATCAAGAAATTAAGACACAAAGTATGTATCCTCGTCTCTTATTCCACGTTATGGACAATTAAACATTACCACTGGTTTTTTTTTTTTTTCCAATAAATTGTATGTGGTTGACAAGCTTCCCTTCTTTTTCTCGAGTCTGGTTTGAGGTTTATATTGAAGAATGAATTGAAAACATTTTAGGTAACTCTATAATGTTAACAAAAGCTAGAGAAGGTACGTTAATTATTTACTAATAACTACTTTCCAAATGTAAACTGATCCTACAAATCATCTAGCTGTTTAAAGGAAGTCATTATGACCAAACTAATTTCTTCTATCAAACTACTAAATTGCCATTTTCTCATGCCTGATTAGCCATCGATCGGTCTGTACGCCTGATTGATTTTAGTTCAAACCAAGCCAACTTCGACCGATGGGGTATGCAAGTGAGAGCAATTTCACGTGGATAAGTGATGCTAAAGTACAGATCTAAAAAAAAAAAAAAAAAGTAGAAAAAAACGTGAAGTGTCTTAGTCATGCCATTCGAAGTAGGACAAATCCCAGTCATGAGACACGTAACATCAGAGAGAATCGAGAACTCACCTTCGTACTTATCTTCCGTACCACGTCCACAGAAATTGCTAATATCTACATCCTTCTAATAAAAAGTAGTTTTATTATACAAAGGTAAATTCTCTAAATTTAGATCTTAACAAATATTAACATTTAAAAAAATAAAATTAAATTTTTTATTATGTGTTCACAAAGTCAAATGTGTCAAAGTATTTGTCACCTTTAATTTTATTTTTTTAAATGTTAATATTTGTTTTTTTTTTTTTTTCTTTTTTTGATAACCGTGAGCATCCTAAAGGTTTTCTAGGCCCAAAGACTAATCCCACGAGGCCCCGAATCCTTTTCGCCAAATGGATTCGAACCCAGGGCGGAAGCTCCAGCTGGAGCCCCTTTACCACTAGACCAAAGGCACTTGGTTAAAATCTAAATTTAGAGAATTTATCTTTGTACAATAAAACTACTTTTTATTATCGATAAGATCTTGTAATAAAACTTGATAATTGTTATCTCACATGTTAAAGCTATATGTTTAAGATCCATCGGCACCAAGTTAGATGTTTTTTTTCCCTTTTTGGGTACTTAGAAATGTCTTCTTATTCTTCATTTCTTTTGTTTTTGTAAAAGGGTATCTAGAAATGTTTGCAACTCTAAAACTGATTAATTATACATCATTAGTAACGTTGTTATTTAACTTAGACATGTAATGTTTTCTCCATTTTATTTTTTGTGTTTGGATAATCGTCCGATTGTGCCCAATTAATGATGGTTTTGGTGTGTAGCAACCAGCAACACTCGTCAACATGCATGTCAATCTTTGTTTCCTATATAAACTAAAACCGTTTCATCATTTTCCTCAAAAAGAAACACATCAACAAACATGGCAATGACCAACAAAGTAACCATAACACTTCTCCTCCTCATCTCCATAGCTTTCTTCCACTGCTTGGCCTTCCGTTTGGAGATTGATGAAGAGTTAGAGCCACCGCAGCAGGAGGAGCAAGATTTTCCCGGCTATGTTCCTGGCGGGGGCTCTGGCGGTGGATATGAGGAAGAATCGACGGATCATCCATACCACTTCGGGAAGAGGAGTTTCAAGAATATCTTTCAGTCGGAAGAAGGTTTTGTGAAAATGTTACCCAAGTTCACTAAACGCTCACCCACTCTCTTCCGTGGAATTGAGAACTACAGATTTGCGTTGATAGAGATGGAGCCTTCCACTTTCCTTGTGCCTCATCATTTCGATGCCGACTCCATCTTTCTAGTCCTACAAGGTCCTTCCTTATTTGAGATTTTAAGAAAACTACTATTATTTATTTATTTATTTATTTTTGTCAACAATATAACCTTGGATTCAAATTAGACGATAACACAATATCCGCATTAGCACAAATTACATTTACTTAGCCTACAAGTCATGTTCTTTAAAAAAGTTATTTAAATTTTAGAATTTGAAGGCTTAGATGAGACACCATAACTAGCCTTTTGAGGGTTATTATCGGTTAATAATAAAACAAAAGAGGGCTATTATGATATAAGTTGTCATTAAGGGCCAAGGAAAAATTTCCTTCAACTTTAAAAGTTAAGTTACTAGAGATAAATTTAAATTCATGTTACTAAGTTGCAAAGAAAAAAAGAAGTTAAATTACTGGAGATTAATTTAAATTTTAGTTTAGAAACGTGGAAATGCTGTTGATTAATTACATATCATACAATCAAAATGACAGGGAAGGGAGTGATGGAGTTTGGGACGGATAAAACAAAGGAAAATTTTAATATAACAAAAGGTGATGTTGTGAGAGTTCCTGCAAGCATCACACACTTTGTAACCAACACTAACGACACCATTTGTCTCCGCTTCGCCAAAATCGTCGTCCCTATCAGCATTCCCAGCCAGTTCCAGGTCCATTTATAGACATGAGTAGATCAGTTCATGTTATATATATATATCACCTAAGGTCTCATCTACTTCCAGATATTATTCCTAACAAAAATTGTTGTTTAACTTTGCTCTGGCCCAGTATTACTTTCCCGCTCGATCCCAATTTCAACAATCCTACTTTACTGGGTTTAGTCGACAAGTACTCTCTGCCAGTTTCAACGTATGCATGTTTCTTAACTTCTTCATTTTTCAACTTCTGATAGAGTAATATATCAAGAGGAAGAGAATCTTGTATGATCGTTGTAACCATGTTTTGTGTGATCAAATTTGTAGATACCGGAGGAATTGCTAGGGAGATTGATTACAGGACCACAACAAATGCAACAAAGGATTATGCGGAGAGTTTCGCCAGAACAGATCAAAGAACTTACCGAACAGACTACTACTCCTTCAAACAAACACAAAGACAAGCACACGCACAAAGACACTTGGAGCACTTTCAATCTCCTTGACCAAGATCCACTCTACTCCAATGATTTTGGTTATTTCCACGAAGCACTTCCTCAGAGGTATAGTCAGCTCCAAGACCTTGGTATCTCCGTAGCTTGGACTAACATGACACAGGTACCACAAACAGAAATACTTTAGTCCTATTTTCCTATGGTTTTTGCTGTACGATCAATTAGTACTAATAACAAAAAAACAAATGGTTTGTGTAAATATGCAGGGATCCTTGTTCCTTCCTCAATATAACTCTAGGACCACCTTTGTAACGTTTGTGGAAAATGGTTGCGCCCGCTTCGAGATGGCTTCTCCTTATAATTTCCAAGGACAGCAGCAGCAACAACAACAACAACAACAACAACAAGAATGGCCTGGACAAGGAGAACAAGAAGAAGAGGAAATTAGCAGTGGACAAGTACACAAGATTGTGGCACGCGTTTGTAAAGGAGATGTCTTTATTATTCCGGCAGGTCATCCATTCGCTATACTCTCCCAGGATCAAGACTTTGTCTCGGTAGGGTTTGGTATCCACGGGACCAACTGCACAAGAACGTTCCTTGCAGGTAAAGAAAAACTTTTAATTGATAGTCTCAAAGTTCTTATCTGTGTCTTACTCTAGAGGTGGTTGTTTGGTTGGTTTAAATTAGGGCAAGAGAATTTGCTGAGCAACCTTAACACGGTGGCGACAAGGCTAACCTATGGTGTTGGAAGTAAAATGGCAGAGAAACTATTCAGGAGCCAAAACTATTCCTACTTTGCACCTACGATTCCTAGCCACCAATATCCAGAGAAAGCGAAACCATCGTTTCAATCGATCTTCAACTTCCCTGGTTTTTGAGAATGCATGTTTACAGTGTAAGAATGAAAGAAAGGGTTTTAGTTGATACATGTCCGAGGATGTAATAAATTCACTGTGACGCTATGTAATTTGTGTTCTGTCTACCAAGTTTCTCAAGTTGGACATGTTGTGACTCCCCCCGGTTTCCTCCTCTGTCTTATATAATAAAACATCCAGGTGTTAAAGTTTCATGTTTTTTTAACTAAAAATTCATTGATAATTAGTGGAGAGATTCATGAGATATAATTTTTAATACGCTTTTTTGAAATGATAGTTTTTTTACCATTAATCTTGATATGTTTGGACAAAGATCGATAGATTAATTTGAGTTAAATTGATTACAGATTAGATTGGACATAGTGAATTGGTTAAGTCCAGGTTTAATGGATTTTAATACAATATTAAATTTTATGAGTTTTCAACTAAAAATCAATTGACAATTAGTGAAAAGACTTAATATACTTCTATATTACTATGATTTCTTTCTAACTTCCAACCTAAGATATAATCTCTAATTCCAGATTTATCAATATGGGGTGGATTCTTATAGGACAAAAAGGATTAACTGTGTAAAATTTTGAGTGTGAACAGAGATCATTATAAAAATAAATATCTTAAAAAATTTAGGAAGTGACATAAACCTGAAGTAAATTGGAACAACGTTGGAGTCTTCATTAGAGTATCGTTCATTCACTCCAATCCCTAGAGAAATTTTTTTGTTTGACAGATATATTTTGAAAGATATATATTCGAATCAATTTTAGATGATTCGAATAAAAATTCAATTGTTTTTTCCAAAAAATTCATGTTTCACTGATTCTCGCGGTATTAATAGAAGCTATTGTCTCGTCATGCTGAGTTAAACATTTTTTTTTTTGTAACTTTGTTGAGTTAGACCAAATTCCATTCTTGTTTCGCCAAAAAAACTCTCTCATTAACAATTTTTTTGGATTGTTTAAGGATTAAGAAAACAATATACTTTTATGTATAAATTATTTTTTTTAAATTATAAATATATTTTATTTCATGAAAACACATATATTACATTACATCAGAAAAAAAATGAAGAACATAAACTTGCAAATCCTAAAACTATAAAAAAACACACAATAATAGAAAACATGTAAAAAACATGATCAAAAACATAATTCACTCAGCTCTAATCTTCATGTGTTCCAAATTTTTGCCAAATATACTCAACCAAATCAGAGCCTTGTGAAAACAGAGCCTTGTTGCGGTAGACCAACTCTTGATAAAACTGCCAAGAAAAGTCAAGAAACAACCATCAAGAACAGTCAATAAAAATGTGAATGTTAACAGCCAATTCAATTAAAGCAAGTAACTAGGATGCACCAAATAAATTAAGAAATATAACTTCTAGTTTATTCAATAACACAAGTGGATGAACCCTTCTAGTCATGGCCATCCTTGGAGTTGGTGCAGCACAGCAAAAACCAAAAGAGTACTAAGCAAACAACCCATAATGGCGCTACCGATGTAACAACCTGGTAATATAAACAAGAAAGTTAGATCATTGAGGAATCCTTTATTCGAAAAACTTCCATATTAGAGGAAAACAAGAACAAGATTGTTATCAAACCAACTAATGTTGACTGAAGATCATATACTAACATTGTGCAATAACCATATCAAACATCAATGCTGACCCTATAACAGTAATAAGAGAGTAGATACTCAAAAAACTTCATATTTAAAGGAATAGTAGACCCAAGCTTCCAAACTTTTATAAAACCCAAGAAGGATTGATACTCGAATCTGGTAGTTTAAACACATCTCCAACCAAAACCAACTGTGCAATGCTTAAAAAGTAGACGCATTATGTAAAAGAGACTGAGAATGAACATCATCCATAACTCAGCAGAGTAGTAAACTCTCATCCAACAAAAACTAGACTCTAGATAAACTCTCATCCAACAACAACAAAACAAATTCAAAGATTCCAAATTTTTATTCAATTCAAGTCACACGAATTGTTCCATTCCTAAACTCTGGATAAACAAAGTCAAAGCTTCCAAATTTTAATTCAATTCAAGAGGTGCCATATACAAACAATTGCATTCATAAACTCAGGGATAAAAAAAAATCAAAGCTTGCAACATTCAATTCAACTCAAATTTCTAGACAAATCCCACAAAATGAAAGATCAGAAGAGATGAAATTACCCGAGTCTTGCCCAAATGAGATTCTAAGTCCACATGATAATCACTGTGCTTCAACGGATCTCTTTGCACATGAGGACCCTTAGCTACAAAAACACAAAACCCTAACTAACATCATCAAAAAGTTCACAAATTCATAACATTGGATTAGAAAAGTAAACCCTACGCCGAGATTTAGACCGATCTGCTTCCTGGACCGAGAAGGATTGGATTCGATGGGCTTTCTTCTCCGGTGAAGGATACGGAAGAGGAGACGCAACAGAGACCTGAAAGCTTCCAACAGAGACCTAAAACACTCCCTTGGTGATATCGGGAGAGATAATAAAAAGAAAAATAAGGATTTTTTTTTAGTTAAAATATGGTCAATCAATCACAGGTGGACACGTTAGGGTGCTTAATTATGAAAAAATTACCTAAATAAGCACCTGTTCGTCAAAGGAACATCGTCATCAATCCTACATTTCTCGCAACGGTCCTCCTTGGTTGAGTGACCGTTTGCATCGAGACTCAGTTTCTTAGTTTATAGGTGATATTATCTGCCTACTGGTTTGGTAATCTACTCTTTGTATGGCATTGGCCCAACAGTTTCGTTGAATAAAATGTGTTTGTGACAAAAAAAAAAAAGCACCTGTTCGTTTTTGTAATATCCAGCACCGTCTGGAAACAGTATTTTGGTTTTTTATGTTGGATTTTATATCTAGATATAATAGTTGGATACAAATATGTCTTTTTGTGTGTTTGTAGTTGCATTTGGATGCTACTAATAAAAAAGGACTAATAAGATCTTATTTTTATATAAAAAACTTTTTTAATATCTAAATTATATTTATAGTTAAATGATTAATAAATAATCAATCTTTAAGTAATTTAACCTTTTCAATTATTATTTTATTTTTGTAAAAGAGTTTAGTTTTCATAAAATAAAATTAAATCACTTGAGATATTTTCAAAATTATTTCAATAAAATGATTTAATTTTGGTAAATACTTATAATTGAGAAAATACATTACATGATTTTTTAAAAACAATAAAAAAATGATCTTATACATATTTTTTAAAAATACTATCATCATCCACACAAATATTTTTAAAGTTCTAATTATGTTTTATATTTACGAGAAAAAAAAAGGATATTATCATAAACTAATATAGAAGTTGGCGTTCTCCTCTTATCTCCTCGGTGATGGAATTATGTGTAGCTTCCATCACTCTATCACCGGTCGGTGCGTAAGTAACATATTCACCATCATCTTCATCTTCTTCACCATTTTCCACAACTTGATCACCATGATGTTCATACTCTTCCATTCTCTCCCATTGCACAAAGTCTCTATCTTCGTTATGTGAATCCGTAATAAAGTTGTGAAGTGCCATGGTCGCTGTCACAATCTTTATCCAAAGTCTCAACTCATATTTAGGGTGCTCGCGGTCTAAAATCCTCCATTTTGCCTTCCACACTTCAAATGTCCTCTCGATCAATGATTCCAAACCTGAATGCTTGCAGTTAAACAGTTCTCTAGCGCTTGTTGGTGGTCCCTCTCTAGCAAACAGATCAAGATGGTATCGGGTTCTATGATGAGGTCCTAGATAACCTATCCTAGTTGGATATCATGAATCAACAAGGAAATACTTACCATCTGGTGGATGCGGGAAAAAGGATCTTTTGTAGCACAATGTGTACTTTTGTATCATGTGCTCAACCAGGCACTCCAACGTACACATATATGAATTTCATCTCAAAATTAGATATAGCAAGTACGTTCATTGTTAGAATTCCTTTCCGACCTCTAAATGCATCCCCATTGTGAGATGGAAGACGAACCAGCACATGAGTACCATCAAGTGCACCAATACAATTCCTGAAATACGGCGAATAGCGTTGATCATTCATCAAAGTAGGACTAACTCTTGTAAATTCACCTCTGCTCGGTTTCAAACTGTCTGCTACAAGCTTTAAAAGAGCATTCAAAAACTCATCTAACTCTCTTTTCACCGTATCAAGAGAATGTTGATATTTCTCGCCAAAAACCGCATAGAATTATCTTGTGCAACCATCTCAACAAACATTGCCACACTTTCTTCGAGAAAGATATGAGATAATTCCTTTAACTCATATTTCTCTGATAACTTTTGACATAAGCGTGTAAATGTACCTTGATTCATGCGTGAAATGTCATAACATTCTTTCTCAGCTTTCTTGGATTTCACCAATAAACTTCTTAGTTTCTCATTTCAGTCAATACTATTTACATAATGAAAATTCAGTAGCTCCACCTCATAAATAGCAACATACCTGTTTTAATACTATAAAATATTTCTCTCAGCTAATCACATGCACTCTCAAAGAATCAGTCTTATATACTTCCAGTTTATATATAAAAACAAGTTTACCAAAGAAGAAAACTTACTCAGAAAAGAAGAAAACAGAAAACAAAAAATAAGAAAAAGGGTTTGTGTATATGTACCCGGGAGTGACCTTAGATGCTTTCTGCTATGATGATAGAATATTGCGTCTTCTCAGCAACATTGTAGGTGCTTTGAGAACTGCATCAACAAGAACCCAATATGACTTCGATAGCTTTCAAGTTCCAGTTTATACGTAAAGATAGTGAGTATGAAATGTACTTTCAAGAGCAAACAACAAACACACACAAGTTTACCAAAGAAGAAAATATACGTGTGTTCCCTATAGAGCATTGGTTTATGCTCAATTATTTTAGTCTTCCGGCTCTTGCCCATTAACAATGATAAAAAAAAAACATGCCAAATATTTTACTAAAATATTAAGGGCTTTAATTTTAGTTTGATTTTTTGGTTGGGTGTATAATTTTAGTATATATTGTGGGTGTAACTGGATGGTTGTTCTATGGAATAAAAACATTTGGAATAAGTCATTCATCTATATCTCTTTCAAATTTCACCTTTATCCTGAATAAAAAAACAAAAGTATTCCTCAAGATTTTGTGGAATAAATGGAAGAGATTATGAATATAGTTAAAAACATTCATGAGATAAAAAGCCTCATGAATAGAATTTTCAGAATAGAAATAATTACATATTTATTTTATTTTATTAAAAAACCAAACAAACAGTACCGACTGTCTTGGATTTAGCTGAGAACATTCAAAAACTTAGTTATGATTTAGTAACAACTTGTTGTTATAATTTAAAATTCTTTTTCGGGAGAATTATTAATTAAAGATTAAAGACGCCATAACTATTTCATTATAAATACACACACTTGATCAACATTTTCTTATCATTCTAGAGTTGTTGTTTGGTGAAATTGTTCTGTTTTCTTTTTCTTTTTGTTTTTTTTTTCTGTTTAATAGATCAAAGCAACAATCTATAATTACTGGTAAGTTAAAGTATCATCACTATCGTCATTCTTTTGATGTATGATTGTTTTGTTGTGAAGATTTTTTTAATCTTACAGAAATGCTTTGCAATGATTGTGATTTACGATTTATGAAAATGATAGTTTGTTTTAATTTTAATATCTAATGCATTTTTTTGTTCTCTATTGTGTTAATGATCTTCAGCAAAAGTGGTGGTGAAATCTTAAGAGCGAGCTTCTCCAAGCAGCTGTTTTGCTACAAAGGTAAGTTACTTTTCCATCTTGATTCTTAGACTGATTTTATTATTATTATTATTATTATTGAATTGTTGAATTGTATGTGTAACTTATCTTGCAAGATTAGATTTTGGTTTTTGTTTACACCCTTCAATACCTTTACGAGTCGTTGTTTACTTTGGTTTCATCATCACACTTATTACGAGTTATTTAGCCAACTAATTTTGATGGAGAGTGGTCTTAGCTAGTGATAGTATATATGGGTCTTTTCAACATCTAGAAACAATTGTTGAGATATTTTTAGTTTGTATACTTGTTCGGAAAACAGTTCGTTTTTTTTTTAATTAGGAGTTTAAAATTCCTTGCTATCTATGCGTTCCATGAGTGATGATATTGATGACTTAATAGGATCCTGATAAAAATTATCATTGGATTGGATCACTTTTACCATTGATAGTGAAAAGTTGCAATTTATGCAATTGTATATTTTTTATACCTGTAATGAATTTAAAAACAGATTGTTCATTATTGATCATGAGGGTAATAAGGAAAAAGATTAGAAAATATTGTCTTTGCTTATAGGAATGCTTGACGAAAATAATATATTAGCAATAATATTTAGAAGAGCTAGAAATAAATATAAGAGGTGTAACTGTGATGAAATGAAAACTCATATGGAAATTATCAACTGCTAATGAAATCACTGGTTCGGTGCTGATATTAGTGATGGAGATGTATTAGTACAACATTAAAATGGTGAGTTGTAGAGAACTTTGGCCACTCATCCCTTATACATGTCTTACAATATCCATTTTTATTTTTGGATGGGGAGATTGGATTTTATGAAGAGATACCTTTAGCTT
>OVAP01002499.1:0-19253 GCA_900406295.1 Aurinia saxatilis
CCAGCAAAACCTTTGGGTCGCTCATCCGATTTCAGGGCATGTTACTCATACAATAACTTATGAGTCGCATATCACCTTCAAAAACATGTCCCGCGACCCACAAAACCTTTGGGTTGCTCATCCAACTTCACGATGACTTATGAGTCGCACATCACCTTCAGAAACATGTCTCGCGACCCACAAAACCTTTGGGTCGCTCATCCGACTTCACGGCATGTTTCAGGACTCCTACGATGACTTATGAGTCGCACATCACCTTCCGAAACATGTCCCGCGACCCATAAAACCTTTGGGTCGCTCATCCAACTGCACGACATGCCGTGAAGACTCATTCGGGAAGCTACAACTCTCATTTTCTTCACAAAGAAGCAGTCTGCGATTCACACATCCCTCATGTACCGCAAGATGCCTAGAAGAAAGAGCTTGGGTCACGGTTTGGTGAGGACAAAGAAACCCGCGACCCGGAGTGTTCGTAGCGAGCTTCTGACTTCTTTTCTCATTAATCAACTCTCGTCTCTTCCGTTCTAACCAATCTCCGAGGTACATGCTATAATCATCTTCTTCCATATTTAAATTTTAATCGAGTTGTCATGACTAAGTCCAGAACAGACATGCTTTTAAAACGTCAACATCAATAACTCATTGATTCATCCGAATCAAGTCATTGCGGCTAAGTCCAGAACGGACAGGCTCTTAAAACGCCAACATTAATAACTTGTGTGGCTTTTAAAACGCCTCTATCATCAGTTCATACGAATCAGGTCGAAAAGCTAGTTCGCAACTATCACTCATCATAGACGAAATACCATCAGCGTAGAACTCGCAACCGATTTCTTGCGGCTAGCACTTTCCACGCCTAGCATTTAACAATGAACTATGATTCGACTTGATCCCTTGTCCGGGTACGTAGGCAGCTTGTCTTCATGACAAGTTCAGTTGACCCCTCCGATAAACAAGGGAAGATTGAGAGAGAATGCTTGTATGCTCCGACTTGATCTCCACAATGATCTCATTCCCATACATAACAACTAAGGCAACGTAGCCTACACTTAAGGTCACAACCTGCACGAGAACAATCTCATCACCGACCAAGTTTTGTATACGACAAACTGCGAACATCGCAACTTATCCTGCCGACCGGATCTCGCAAGACATCATTTCAGTCGTTATCCGAACATTGGAACTATCGTCATAACAAATATTACGATATACAAATAACTATCATCTATGAATCTCCGAATACAACACTAAAACTCTCTGTAGCTAAACAAGCAACGCAGAGTTGGGGGGATAATTGTGGGGGTCGGATTCCACCCCCTGAGATTGATACCATATAAATGAAAAAGTCATCGAGAACTATCGTGATCAATGATTTAGGATCAACGAATACATCGTAAATCACAAGGTCTAACCATGGAACCTTCTGAGACTTACGAACACTATTCGGCTCGCCTAAACCTCTCGGAAGAAGCCATCCCGCGACACCAAGACATCGTATGGCTCACATGTGGCCTTCTTAACCTTGATCCGCAACCTATGGTCGCATATGGCTCGAACGTCGTTCATCACGCGAGCCAGAACACAAGTCAGCTCGCCTCTTCTCCATGACAGACCATTCGGCGAGCTGAGCTCATTCGTGGCTCGCGAGTCTTGTCCGGATCAAACTCACGCGACCCAGAAAGAGCTTCGGCTCGCAAATATCTCTATTGGCTCGATTCGCGACCCATAGTCGCGTGCTTCTCGCGGCTTCTTCTTCCGAGCACATCCAGCGAGCTAGAAAGGCTGTAGCTCGCCTTATCTCTTCACGAGTTCCACCCGCGACCTGGTTATGGTCGTAGCTCACGTTACCTTCCTTTGGACCAAGTCCTACGACCTGATGAAGCCTTGGGTCGCCGATTCATGTCAGGAGCCTCTTCTCGCGACCCAAGCAACTTCATAGCTCGTCTCGATTCTCCGAGCTCACAATCTGCGAGCCAAGATCGTCTAAGGGTCGCATGATCGTCTTCCATTCATGTACCGCGACCCACGAGAAGGCTGGCTCGCACATTCACCTTTGCTTGTTTCCCGCGGCCTGGACATGTTCGTGTGGGTCGCGAAGTGCGACTATGTCATTTCCAGCGATCCATGCACACATTGTGTGTCGCGGGACAATTTAAATCATCGGAATTCCGTGGATCAATCAAGCCAAGTACTTAGTTCCAACAAGAACGTATGATCCACGAAGTAGCATTAACTTACACTATCACAAAATGCGATCTACATGTCCGATTACACTCTGGACAGGCTAAACTGTTCGATATTCCATCATGGGCCGATATCCGAGTCTAGCCTTTCAACAGATCACACTAGAAGATTCGTGAAGATTTGAGGACGTATCTACGGAAAAGGAAGTCTTTCTTTATTTTACGGCAAAAAAGAAAGCTGCCGAAGGATCAACGGAGAAAAAGAAATTTCTCCGATTCACATCGTACAAATGCGAATTATTCGATTTACATCGGAGAAGCGGAAAGTATTTTAGAAGCAGTCTATGAATAAATGGAAGGATGCCCATGATAAGCCGTACGACCTAGGACGGTTTAGCTGAGAGTATATATATATCTTGCTAGTCATAACTTACATTGTATCTTGAAATATCTTAGCCTCTCGAACCCTAGAGAGCTCTAGCAATAAAATTCGTGATTCATATATATTTTGTCTTTAGTTCATCTTTTCTTCCGTTCTGTTTTGTCTTTGAATTCTGTCTGTTCTCCCTGTTTTATCCGTTCTCATATCTGCAAGTGATTCGTACAAAAAGATAGTCGACGATTCCTTAAAAGTTTCTTTTTTACAAGTTTGTGGTTGTGTGAATTTCGGTACACACACTCTTGACAAGCTAAACTGCCCGATACTTCCTTTACCGATCGATCTCCAACTTTCAGACCAAGAAAAGCCTTTCGAAACCGACATACTAGAAGATTCAAGAACATATCTACGACAAAGGAAGTTTTCCTTTGTTTCTCGAACATTCAAGCACATCTTTATCCACAACGATATCGACGAAATGGAAGACGTATCGATGCGTATCGGAGAAATGGAAGTTGTTCGAGATTCTGTCGACAAGGAAATGGAAGGCGGCCCATAGTGAAAAGGGAAAGCCTAAGGTCTTAAGACTGTTTAGCTAAGAGTATAAATAAAATCGCTAGTCCTGGGTCATAAAGGATCTTTCACATCTCGAATAGCTTGAGTCTCTTAGCAGCTTGTAACTCGATTATTCATCTCTTATCAAAAACAGCACCTACCTTCGATTCTACTTTCGTTTTTGTCTTATTTTTGGTTTTGAGTGATTCATACATAGAGAGTCGATGATCTCTAAAGGTTTCGTAAACTAGTTTTGGTTGTGTGAATTTCTGTACACATAACCAGCAGCTTCCACGAGGTCACAATTGTGCTCCTTAAGCAGTACTCGATCTTCATGGCACGAGAAATTATTGATGTTCTTTTATGGTCTATTTTGCAGGGAGATACAAAATCTCATTGTTCGTTCATCACTAATTCAAGAAACTAATCTCGAAGGCGACGGAATGATCGATCATGCAGCCTTGCGTGCCCTCAAGAAAGGGTTGTGGAACGAATCCGAATTCCACATGGAACTAGCTACTCACGAACCACCAACCATCTAAGACACCCTGCATCTCGCCAATAAATACATAGTGAACGAAGAAAGAAAGTCAGTCGTCTAAGTACATCCATCACGAGGTACCCGGATCCCACAATTACCTAGTCGATGAAGGAGAAACAAGCACTCAAAGAGCTGTGAGAAGCGCTGGCATGAGCGGTGGTAGAGGCTTTTGACGTTGGCGAGGACGCTCTGAAGGCGGGCCAAGGACTCAATTCGGCTACGACGAGAACGCGTTCTGCGAATTCCATTAAGCCAATGGACATTCTACACAAAGTGCAAGCATTGGGTGCATGAATAGCAGCCAAACTACTCGCAGGTGAGTTCTGCGATGAAGTCCAGATCAAGGACTTCCTACGCGGAAAGAAAGAGGACCAACTAAATGAACAACCTCAAGTGGAAGAGCAGAACGAGCGGAACAGGCCTGACGAAGATGATTAGAAAGAGAGCCCACGTCAGAGAATCAACATGAGCATGGACGGCTCACAGTATTGCATGGATACTGTGTCATCCATCAAGGCGGTCTGACCAAACCGATCACAGCACCCGCCAAGTGTAGCGGACTCCATTATCCAGAATGTACCATATCCTTTTCCGAAAAAGATGCAAGGGGATCAACCAACCTCACAATTACCCTCTTGTCACCAAGCTTGTGGTGAATGATTTTGATATGGCTATAGTGTTTATTGATACATGTACCTCGGTGGATGTCATCTTCAGAGAGACCATACGTGGCACGAACGTCGACCCTTCCGACATCACCATCGCTCCAAGGCCTTCTACTAGATTTTTAGGGGAGACTACCATGACTATATGCACAATCAACCTGCCGGTCCAAGCTGTAGGCGTCACATAAATTGTCAGGTTCTTGGTAGCAGACCATCTAGTGATCTACAATATGATCCTGGGAACTCCTTGAATAAGTTCGATGTGGCACGTGCCTTCAACTTACCACTTGTTCGTGAAGTTTCACCTCCATCAGGATTCAAGACCCTTTTGGGGGAGCCAGAAAGAATCTTGTTTTTGCCTCATAGCTGAACACAAGCTTCGTAAGCCAACACGAAGCAACAAGGATGACAAGCATAAGAAGCTCAAAACAGACGATCAGTCAAGCTCACAATGCTCGCAGATTCTATATCCAACCTCGGTCCCACTCTAAATTTTACATAAGTTGCGGAATTGAACTACAAGTCGACTTGATCCCCTTCCAAAGTACGTAAGCAACTCGTCCTCACGACGAGTGAAGTTAACCCATCCTTTAAAGGGGGGGGGGGGGGGGGGGGAGTATACTCGTATACCNGAGTGGGTGAGTATACTCGTATACTCCCACTTAATTTTTGTGGCTCACGAAAACTTTTTATAACGATTGACCCAGTGGGCCGCACCAGCATTTTGGCAGCACTAAGTCTGCCTTCGATCACATTCCAGGTTACAAAATACATTTCCTCAAGCAAATAATTTTAAAGAACTAGAGTTTGGTTGGAACCCACATGCCTTATCTCATTTATACTTTACTTTTCATTTCAGGTCCCACCACTGTTTCATCGAGAAAACATCCATGCCTTACAAGGCATGCTGTCACAGTCGCGTGATTTTGTTCTCGAGATTAACCTACTCTCGACGGCGAGCAGTTTGACGCCAGGACCAATTCGTGGCTATCAGATTCTACATCGACATGGTCCCACAAGGGAGCTCTTAAATGCTAAACCATCATCGATGATAGCAATGAGGTAACTATCATATTACAACTCTCGTATGAAGGTTTCAGAGGCTTCAGGCATACGAAAACATCCCCATTGTTGATGGCCACAACAATGCTTAGATCCAGGTCCATTAACACCATTTTACTGGTAAAGCGTGTGACAACTATTGTCAGAAGCAGTCTCACTATGTATAGAGTGGGGATGTGGAAGAAAAAGTTTGTCTTTGAAAACCCAATAACTAAACAGTTGTCATTAATATCCCATGGGCACATTCTTGATGCAACGTCACGAGGAGGTATACGATTTGGTTTAAGTTTTCTCCATAAAAAGCCCGATCTCTTTGATCATTCAAGTGACCCATCAAAACCCAGCTATCACGCTGGTCGTAAGACATCTCATAGGAAAAATCTCCAAATGATTACGCTATGGCATAACCACAATTGGAGATGAGATTTGATAAATTTGACCCATTTAACCCAACAACATCTCGCTGTTCTACTTAATGAAATGACAGCAGGATCATTCATCCCATCAAATTCATCCCATCAAATTCATCACAGCTTGAGCAACATCTAACAATGCTACAAACTAAAGCAATATCATCCATGAAGCAAACCATCGAGTTTCAAACATCCAAAGCCTACGGGCCCAACAATAAGTAGTGTATAAACGGTTTATAAAGCCATTCGGCACTACATCATCAATTTATCATGTTCGGCCGAATCAAGTCTCAAAAGGCAAACAAATGCCAACTGTAAATCACAAAAAAACTAAGAGAACGTGCTTCCCAAGACCTACTCATCCTCTTCCATTGGAACGATCTCGGCGACGAGGATATCAATCCGCTTCGGCTCCTCGTACAATCCCACATCCAGCTTGCACAGCGCCGTCAAATCCTATGTGATCTCATCCACGAAGGCATCCTAATCGACAGCTCCGTCCTTGTACTTCACCTGATTTGTACTATTAAGTAGCTTGATCTTCTTAAGGGAATCCTCCACTTACGACAGAACTTGGTAATGCAGCGCCATCTGGTCGGAGTACACTCAACTCGATGAAAGTACTTCTCATCGATTCCTCTCACCATCTCCTTGAGAGACATGACGTTGGCCGCTTCCTTAGTCACTTTCTTCTTGTGACGAAGAGCCCGCTTCGCCTCACGTTCCACCTTGGCTTCCAAGCGCATGATCTCGGCGTCGTAGCTATCACACTTCCCGGTATGAACGGCCAGCTCTTCCTCATAGAACTTATGAGCTTTCCTAAGCTCGTCGTTCTTCTTGTCCAACACGAGGATATCCTCCTGATAACCGTTCACCAAAGAGTTTTGATGAGCGATGAACTGCTATCACAAAACCAGTTAGACATCAACCATTCAATCATTCGAAAATCATAAAAAAGTTCGAGGACAATATACGTCCATGCCAGTGCTTGAACAATCCAGATATCGCTCTCGGTGACGATAAGATTCCTCCGGCACAAAAGGCTCTCCGGAGGAGCAGTCAACAAAGGCTCAACAACTGTGACGCAACGATACGCATATCTATCATTGGAGGAGCAGTCAACGAAGGCTCAACAACACGACGGTCAATGACCGAAGGCACAACATCCTCATCGACGATCAAAGCAGAAGCCTTTTTCTTATTATTGGTCCTCGTACCCGCGAATACTTGGCATGCGTCATGAATATGGCCGGCGAGCTACCGTAGCCCGCGAGTGAAGCTCTGCCGTAACCCGCGTCTCCTTCTCACGTGCGAGCCAAGGCAGGCCCGTGTCCCCTCGTCCCAGCTCCAGCACTCGAGCCAAAGTGTGTCCCGCGATAGATTGAGACGCGCGAGCCAAAACATAGCCCACACCATCTTTCTTCAAGTCCATCGTACGAGCCAAAGCATGGTCGGCAATGTATCGGGGCTCGCGAGCCAATACGTGGCCCGCGTGTGACCGTTGTTTGTTTCCGCAGGATGCGAGCTCTTCCTCTCCAATTATTTTGTACCCACCGTTCAGTTCTCTCACTAGTCGCCTCCTACGTCTTCGATCCTCGAGTATGTCCCACACGTTCTTTGATATCCAATGACCAAGTTACGAGCCATTTTCTTCATCCTTCATCTCTTGATTTCAATTTTACTAAATCTAGGAAGAGAGAAAGATGGAGAGTTGTGAGAAAAGAAGGGTTTTTCTCTACAACAGTGGTGAAGAAGTGAGTGTGTGGTGAAGAAGGAGATAGTGGACAAAGATGAAGAAAAATATAAGATGGGTGAATAATGTTTTTAGAATATTATATGATCATAACATTTTTCTATAAAGATTATAAGCACAAGATGATTCGACAGTAAAAACGTTTGGATTTTCAATGATTCATCCAAACAAAACTACTCTATCAAAGATTCTACCAAGAAAATATCCTAAAATCTACCAAGTCATATCACGGAGAACACGAAAAACAGGAGAGGGAACATAAAGTTACATGATAAACTCTGAGAGACTACTGAATTTCAGGAATGCTTGCCTTGAACAAAAATAAGGAAGAATTCTCACTTTAAGTAGAAACTTTTTAGTGGAAAACTTCAATATTCGTCTCAATCAACATGTCATGGCAACATTCCTGTTCTCGTATATAACACAATGGGTAGCATGGCCAACTTTCGGGATAACAACCCACCTAGAAACAATGTCGCCTTCGACAAAGCGTCGGCAATTATACCTTCTCAACTCTATGTGATCAACTACTATGCATCAATATTCAAGCAACATGATGGAGATTTAGTTTTCACCCAAAATATGTCATGCAAGCACCAATATGGATGGTTTTGTGTTTGAATCGATCGACAGTGTGAACTGATCGATCGATGATGGCACCTTTCGGTCGATTGCAGATAATGCGTTCGATTGATTGATGCCTGGAAATGCTAAAACAATTAAAACGCGAGATTAAACAACAAATAAGAGCGTTAAGAAGTCAGGTAATGCATCAGAGAATCACGGTTTGAATTATTTAGGGTAGTGGCATGTGTAAATATTCTAGTTAAGGCTATATAGTTGAAATCACTATTAACCGACTATCCTTATGGTCAGACTTAGCCGGTTTAGTTTGATTGAAATCCTAGTTAACTCTAATTTATATCCTTTAGAAAGAGAAGCTTTGGCCTGATCAATCAACCAAACTAGGTATTAAGTTCAAGAAATCAAATTCTACTAAACTATTAAATAGTAAAGCTTTCACTATCAAATTCTGGATTTCTTACTCTAAGTGGTATATTAGTAGCAGGTTTATCCTATCATTTGAATAAGATTTGATATGAAAGTTAGCCTTTAACCAGTCATTACACATCCATATTGCCTATCTACCTAACCATAATTTCTCCTAGGAAAACCATATTCCTAACTATGAAACTACTCAATCATGCTTAAGAGAAACATAACAACAATGAAAATATCAATCATATTAATCAAAGTAGGGTTCAAAAAGGCTTCACTGGAGTGCATAGATTACAAACATCTTCCGTGAAAGCAATGGTCAAAGTAGATAAAAGAGAAGAAAACACTGAAAAGAACTGAAAAATTATTTAGCCTGGATGCTTGGAAGCCTTGTAAATTTCATGGTGTTTCTCTCTGGCTGAGGCTTCTGTATTTATGGTGGAGAGGGTCGAGGAGTAAGCCGAGATAAATTTAGAAGAAGATTTGGATAAAGATCCAAATATTTGTGCTTATCACTCTCTAATCGATCGATTAATATTATTTTAGTCGATCAATCATATTCTGAAACGCGTTTTCAGAATCAGTTGTATCTCCTATAATTATCTATAACATTTCCTAAAATCTCCTCAAATGCAATGGTCCTTACTGAATTTGTTCTCGAAACTTCTTGGGAATATTTCCCTTGATCTATCGGTGGGCCTCGTGCTCGTTCGATTGGCCTTCATTTTTAGTAGGCTTCTTGATACATCTTTAATTATTTGGGCTTAACTTCTTACTCCTGAGGGTGAACGACTTGATTCCAAGCCCATGTGACAGCTGACTCACGTGGCTTGCTTGTCTTAACTCCTCACTTCAATCCAAATAAACATCTTCTTTATCTGGACCTGGACTTCTGATGTTGAATTGTTGGACTTGATTGAAAATATCCATTCATGACCTAAAAAGCCTTATTTTCACAAACGTGAAATTCAATAGTTGGTATTTCATATCAAATGGTTTCTTCATGAAAAGCACCGAAAACTCATATTAAAAAGCGGTAAATATCACCCATATCACTACAATTCAAACTCTATATAGCTAACAAAGCAATGAAGAGTTGGGGGAGGTAACTGTGGAGGTCGGATTTCACCCCCGAAGATTGATAGCATAAAATGGTTAAGTGTTTTCCACAAAATATGGCTACGGCCTGCGATCTGGATATCCATCCGTACCATCGAGCATTAAAATCGTGAACTATAGTCGACCATCGATCGATTCCAATGCATATCTATCGAGACAAACGCATAAGATAAGACCATTATAGGTCCCAGGATCAACAAGGCCTGAACTGAAGCACGGATCACTTGATGGACCAAACTTTGACGACGGACTTACTCACGACAACGTCCCGCGAGCCAAGTGATTGAGTGTGGCCCGCGAGCAAGTTAATTGACTTGGCTCGCGAGCCAAAAGTCCTAAGATGAATCTCCGCCAGAGTTCCATCCATTCTCGTATACAAAATTACCTTGTGGGTCCCAACCACAACCTTACCAAACAATATGCTAGCCAAGTCTTCACCGTGGGTCCACGAGAGGTCTTCGACAAGTCCAAATTGATCCTTCAATGGTTCAATTGAATCTTCGGACGTGAAATTGGACCCACAAGAGATCAAATGCATGCATCGAAACCTTCCCGCAAGCAAACAGAGGAAAGTTGGCCCGCGGGAAACCATCAACGAATGTCATGCGGGGAAACTTCTCTTATGTGGCCTGCGGGACAAGCTTCCTTCATCACCCACGCGCCGAAATTCCTATGTGGCCAGCGGGACAAGTATCCTTCGTCATCGGTGGGCCAAAATCCCACTGTGGGTCCCAATAGGTCCTCGACAAAGCCAATTTGATCAATCAACGATCAATTTGATCCAGAATCGACAATATGGCCCGCATGGAAACTCATCTACTCAATTCGTGAGCCAAGTTATCACACATGGTCCGCGGGCCAAGATATCAGGCATGGCCCGCAAGCAAGTTCCACAAAATGATTCGCGAGCCAAGTTATCAAGCTTGGCTCGAAAAATTGTTCGCATTTCAATCTCACGACTCAAATCATCATGTGGTAATAGTAGGTCAAACGGCTTAGTTCTATAGATCACTAGCGACCCACGATGAACATTTCATGATCGGTCATTCACCCCTAGCTCTCGGTGGTCATACTCTTTTCCTTAGCAAGGTTTCTCAATTGATCGAATAAAGAGAGGATATTCAATCGATTCTCTTCTAGAATGGTATTCTGATATCTCTAAATCTTCTCACACGTCTTCTTTTTGTTCCCAAATATCCCCTGAGTATCTGTAGTGGTTAGGAGAAGTTTCTAGAAGATTTTTTTGATTATCTGCAACTCAATCGATCGATCAACATAAGTGCGTTCGACTGATTGGGCTTTGTTCTTGGGCTTCATACAGACATCTCTTCAGTGAATTGGGCATAACTTCCTCCTCGTTCGGCCTAATGACTTGATTCCAAGCCCATATACAATCTAACTCACGTGGCTTGATTGTCTCAAAATTTCACATCAATGCAAATGTATAGTATTTTCATCTGGGCGTGAGCATCTGGTGCTAAATTTCTGCCTTAAACGAGAAAAGCCCCTTTTTGTACTTAAAAAGCCTTATTTTCCCAAAAACACTTTGAAATCATAATATAGTGAAAAGCATCAATTTGATCTTGAAATCCTTTGTTTTCTTTGCAAAAATCATTTAAATATAGGGTAAAAGACTAGTAAAATATCACCTTATCAAATCCCCCAGACTTAGGTTTGTTCGTCCTTGAATAAACAATATGCCAAGAAAAGAAGTTTGAAAAGTTAGGAACTCACTTACTTGTACCACAACATAGATGCTGCAACTTCGTGATGGTCACCTTGACAATCCTGTCCAAAAGCTCTTACCTCATACTCCCGCCACAACACTCCCTATTGGTCCAACAAAATCTCAACCTCGAAAAACCTTAACTTCACCAAAATCTGACTCTGTACATTCATTAAGTTATTGTGTGTGCTTTCTTACCAGGGAATATCAGCTAGGCAAAACACCTAGGTTTGTAACGTAAGGAGGCTAATATTTAGAGGTGTGGCTTATGTGTTTAAGGGTTATCGTACTCAATAGAAATGCGATATGTTTGCAAAACAACAAGAGAGATCAGACCGCTTGATGGCAACTTCCCAGTCACTCTTTTCTTAGCTTGGCTCGTTCCTCCCTCAGACTTAGATTCTTGTAAGGAATTCTAAAGTCTTCTTCGTACATCTCCGGACTCCTTTGAATGTTTTCCATCTCTTTCCACCTTTGATCCCTGATTTTCCCTGCCTTTATGCTAAACAAGTATGGATCATAAAGCTTGGATTTTTTTTTATTTTTTTAAAAAAATCCAAAAGCTTTTACCATATACATCAAGGCACGAGTTTTACCTTAATTTTGATGATGTTCACCAGGAAAATCAGTTTTGAAACCTTCTCTTTTGAACTTCCATGCATGTATTAAAATCGTAGCATGCTTTTTGCGCCAGTCTTCACGAGTGATTGGAAAACTGTGTTGGTCTCATCTCTCCGGCCATTTTACACATACCGCATTAAGACAAAGAAAGAAAAAGAGTCTGCATGTAGTTTGGAAAGAGGTTAGGTTTATGGGTGTGGTACCAACTATAAATGAGTTGGCCATTCAGGATCAACAAGATAGTTATAAAGTGGATAAGAAGTTCTGAATGTGGTTCCTTTTCCTAGTCTAATAACTCCATCAAGAAAGATTTATAGTCCGGTTTAGGTTCAAGTGAGATAGAGTCAAAAATCAGATTCATTAAAGTAAATGCAAACCTAGATATGCTGGTGAAGCTTGAGTATGGAGTTTCTGAACCGAGTGTCTCGGGGTAGTCTTGCAAATGGTCACTAGGTCACAAAATCCAGCTGTGAGTAAGGTCCTTATTCCATACTTAATTTTTGAAAAATAAGGGCGAAAGTTTTGCAAAAGCATTTTTAAACCGACGTAAAACCATTTGAGAAATCTGGCCAAAAGAAACAAACGACTTAGATAATGAGGAACACCCCCCCCCCCCCGACNCCCCCCCCAGACTTGAAGACCATCGTCCCCCAATCTTAACAAACTGTGAGAACAAAATGGGAATTGAAATAGAAATTGTAGATAGAAGTTACCTCATTAGCTTTCACATGAATCGAATGACCTATTATTGATATGAAAAGGACTTTACAGGAAATAGGTAAAGATGTACCTGGATTACAACATTAGTAATGCTTCATCATATGTCGTATGATTAAGGAGTTCTGTTCTTCATTTGGACCTTCATCGATCGAATTAGGCGTGCACTCAATCGAATCACTGAGTGATTCTCCAGAATTTTGCATGTCTCCCGATTAGTGTTGAAGTCTGCATCATGTATATGGATCACCAGTTTATTCGAATTAGGTGGCTCTGGTTTTCCAATAAAATAGTGATGTGATGCTAAGAACAGCAGTCATTCGATCGAGTTGACAAGTCCTTCGATCGAATCTGCTTCTTGCAGATTTTTCCCTTCGATCCTATTTTTGAGACACTAACAAAAACATTAAAAGCTCTAAAAGAAAATAAAAAATAATAACTTACCAGTGAGTCGCCTCCCACTCAGCGCCTTTGTTTAAAGTCGTCTAGCTTGGCTTGGTGACATGATGTTAATCGCATGTATCAAAAGATTGAGTCAATGCACCTTTTGTCCTTCTCCTATTTTTGCAAAAATCAAAATATGCAAAGAAAAACATAATTGTCCATAGGAAAGGGACAAACTTCTCCGCAAAGAAAGTTAAAGCAAACATTAACATGCATTTTGGGATGATCCTTAATATTCATATGCTCATTAGAACAAAAATGATTTGATGAAAAGATGAAGTTCATACTATGTTTCAATGAATTTTTAGGAAATGAAATGTATTCATAACATGTGATGTGAAAATCACTATTTATATTTGAAACATGTTGTTCAAGTTCAAGTTCCATTTATGGATCTTTATATCTTTCCATAATCTCATCATGATGCTCTAAATATGTTGTTGTTAAAGAATTTACCATAACCTCACATACCTCTGGTTCTTCATTTTCGATGTCAGTGGGTGCATCATCATATATTCCTCCATCAAAAACATCTTCAAGTTCATTGAGAGTGTTGAAAAACACCGTTTTGGACTCTTGCTTTGATTCTTTGACTTTATAAACATACTCGTTTGTGCTGGTAAGGAAAGTCAGCCTGTTGGGTGCGTCAACACAGTTGAAAGGTGAGTACCTTTCATCGGTCATCTTAGAGTCTGAAGTCATTCGGATATCTCCAACGTGTTCTTCGTTCCCATGTAATTGATCAAAAGATGTTTCTACTCGATCGAATGAGACTCTATTTTGGATTTCATGAGCTCCTGTCGTGCTATAATCAAAAGCGAAACAAACCTCTAGGCATGTATCATAGAACTAAAAAAATATCAGTATAAACAAAAGATGTATTTGTAAAGATTTTAGAATTTATAGAATCCATGGTTATTGGTTCATGAATTCTTAACTTCTTTATAAAATCCATTGTTATTGGTTGTATGATTTTTAAATCCCACTTAAAATCCCTTGCTATTGGAAAAGTTTAGCAATCATGGATTCTCTAATTCTTTTAAAATCTCATGTTATTGAAACTGATATTCTCAATCAATTTACTCATTAAACACAACTTTGAGAATACTATAGTTATACATAAGATTTTAGAAATCAATATAACCTTAACAAAAACAAACAAACACATAGACGTTCGCGTCTCTTTTCATTTTGACACATAGGTTAATTTCTTCTAATTTGGTTCCACTCTACACAAACATTGACTCTACTAATGATTAGTCTAGAGTGTGTGTGTATAGAACAGTTAAAACTTTATAATATACACAAATTCTTCAAGTTGTAAGTGCCAATGTGTGTTTATAATCTTCAAGTTGTAACTTGACAATAATTTATAATCTACATAAAATTCTTCAAATTCTTTATAAACTCCTATTCCCATTTGACAATGTCATGTAATAATTTTCCAGATTTATCAATGAAATGAAAAAGAAGAGACTAGAGTTCTTGTCTTTAAACCACATATATTGTGTCTAATTCTTAAAAAGTATGAGAAACAAACTGAATGATTGTATTTTTTGAGTCGTTTTAGTTATCAAAACCGAAAAGATATAATATATAAATCCATAAGAATCCCTAACAATCAGTAAAATGTATTTGACAAGAATTTCTGAAATCTGTATTAAATCAACAAGATTTTTAAAATCAACAAGATTTTTAAAATCTCTCAAGATTTTTAAAATCTCTCAAGATTTTAAAAGTTTTAAAATCCACACAAATCCTATAACCAGATACAGCCCTGTAATCTCCTCATGTTTCTCCTTTATCTCTCTGTCTTTACTCTCCAGAATGTATGCTTAATCTTCAAATGATGTATCTGTGACAAAAGAGTTAGAATCAAGCATTTCAAAAATATTCTCATTAATAAGTGGTGAGGCGTGAGAGCTTAGATGCTTTGGGCTGAATTCTTTTCCTTCCTGCTCTGAGACTGTAACTTCAGAGGGAAGGTTGTGCTTCTTAATCAGTCTCAAAGTCTCTGCTCGGCCTTCGCTTATCCCATCGAATATGTCTTCTAGTGTTTCCTTTGATTCTTGTAGCATCTTCTTCATTCGATGATAGCATGCAAGTGATATATGTGGTAACTCTTCAACACTGGAATATGGATTCATTGCATACTTCAAATTTATGTCATCCACTCTCCTCCAAGCTAATGCCTGAACTAAAAGAAAGGAAAAATGCAAAAACTGAAAATTTCAAATATGCTGAAAATATGAAATATATGCACGACGGGAAATTCTTAGTCTGGATTCTGGTCCGAATCTTGAAGGCAGTAGTGATAAATAAGCTTTCCCCGGCAACGGCGCCATAAATTTTGATGGGGATTCACCCAAAATATTCCTGCAAGTGCACAGTATATAGGGATCATATCCACATGGAAGGGGCTACTACGCTGCAAACTTATGAGATTTAAATCGAGCTAAGAAGCAAATATGATTATTGTTTTTTTGGTCAATCGAATGATATAGTCGTTCGATAGAACGAAATGATTTTTAAAGAAATCTATCAAACTACTGATGCAAATTAAAAACAGTTTGTATGCAATGAAATGGAAGACGTTGGGAATAAGGAATTTCTCTAGTGACACAGGTTAGAGTATTCAAGTTAAAGACAACTTTCGTATTGGAATCTTCCTAACTCAATCCTACTCAAACATAAATCACATGACCTTAGCAAAGGGCAGTCATGATCTCTACTAAAGAATCAATCTGTTAACCATGATTATGGTCCTCTTTTGAAGGTCCCACGAGCACATCTTATCATTTGCCTATATCGGATCTTCTACCTAATGGTGTCTTAGCGAAGAGAAACTAGCATGAAAAGCTAGGTAATTATTCTAGCAATTCTCAGTTAAAACAAGCAAGATAAAGTTCTTCCAAATGACTAAGAATCAACTTATCTACCAAACCATGAAACTATGAAAACCTTGAAAAGAAATAAAACGACCATGCAATATAGAAACATGGGTTCAAATACAAGAGAATTATCTCCCCTATAAACTACATAAACGAAAATAACAAAGGATTTGAATATCGTATGAAAGCAAAGTGCTCTCTCTGAGAGCTTTTGTGTACGGAGAGGCACGACCTTCTTCTGAGATGAAAAGTCTCTTTATATGGAGAGTGAGGCACGTCCAAGGGCTTTGGAAAAGGGATAAGAGAAAATCAGCTGAAGATATTCACAATATTTGAGCTTATCTTCTCAATTGATTGAATAAAGAGAGGATATTCGATCGATTCTCTTCTAGAATGGTATTCTGATATCTCTAAATCTTCTCACACGACTTCTTGTTGTTCCCAAATATCCCCTAAGTATCTGTAGTGGTTAGGAGAAGTTTCTAGAAGCTTTTTGTGATTATTTGCACCTCAATCGATCGATATAAGTGCGTTCGACTGATTTGGCTTTGTCATGGGCTTCATACAAACATCTCTTCAGGGAATTGGGCATAACTTCCTGCTCGTTGGGCCTAATGACTTGATTCCAAACCCATATAAAAGCTAACTCACGTGGCTTGATTTTCATAAAAATTTCACATCAATGCAAAATGTATAGTATTTTCGTTTGGGCGTGAGCATCTGGTGAGGCATGTCCAAAGGCTTCAGCAAAGGGATCAGAGAGGATCATCTGAAGAGATTCACAATATTTGATCTTATCTTCTCAATCGATCAAATAAAGAGAGAATATTTGATTGATTATCTTCAAGAATGGTATTCTGATAGCTCTAAATCTTCTCACACGGCTTCTTGTTGTTCCCAAATATCCCATGAGTATCTGGAGTGGTTAGGAGAAGTTTCTAGAAGCCTTTTGTGATTATCTGCAACGTAATCGATCGATCAACATAAGTGCGTTCAACTGATTGGGCTTTGTTCTTGAGCTTCAAACAGATATCTCTTCAGTGAATTGGGCCTAGTGACTTGATTCCAAGCCCATATAAAAGCTCACTTGGCTTGATTGTCTCCAAATTTCACATCAATCCAAAATGTATAGCATTTTCGTCTGGGCCTGAACATCTGGTGCTGAATTGCTGCCTTAAGCGAGAAAAGCTCGTTTTAGTACCTAAAAAAACCTTGTTTTCCCAAAACACTTTGAAATCATAAAATAGTGAAAAACATCACTTTGATCTCGAAATCCTTTGGTTTCTTTGTAAAAAGCATATAAAATATAGGGTAAAAACCGGTAAAATATCACCTCTATCATTAACCAAAGAGCTTTAGTGGGTCCAAACAACAGTTGTTGGCATTCATTACGGAGAGACTTATCAAGCGCCTTTCAGGATGGTACGTCAAGATCCTTTTATTGGGAGAGAAGGAGATTTTACTCAAATCTGGAACGATAGCTCTTCCGAAGCAAAAAAATAATGTCAAAGGATTACTGGGGCAATGAAATTTTTTGTGTTGAATGCTATTAAGGATAAAAAGAAGATCCATTGAATCTCTTGGAAAACTATGTGTAAGTCTAAAGCATTTTCCGGTTTAGGCTTTCAGGATTTATAATTTTTTTTAACCAAATTTTGCTAGCTAAGCAAGTGTGGAGTGTTCTAGATCCACCTAACTCACTCCTTTGACAGCTATTTAAAGGACGTTATTATATGAACCAAGACTTTATGAATTGTGGCAATGGCTATACACCATCTTATGGTTGTAGGAGTGTGTTACATGGACAAAAATTACTTCGGAAAGGAATAACTAAGTCCATTGGTGATGGCAAGAAGACAAATATATGGTGGGATCGCTGCATAATGGCTTCACAACCTCAGAGGCCTTACAACAAGGACAATGCCATGAACTTGAATTTGAGAGTTGATTCGCCGATTAAATCTTTAAAAGAATGGGATCAAGAGAAATTAACAGAGTTATTTTTGCCCAATGACATTGCATATAGTCTCAATTTTCCGATAGGACAGGTGGAAGATTGTTATGTATGGGCTTACACTAAACATGGGTCATATACTGTTAGGAGTGAGGCTTGGATTCACTGTAACATGGACATACCTCCACAAATGACATCAACACAACAAGCCAGTACCGATCTTAAAAATAGAGTTTGATCTCTGAAACATACCAAACATCAAGATGTTCCTTTGGCGGCTCTCTCTGGTGGTCTCGTTGTCTCTTCTCGGCTTATAGCCCGAGGTTTAACACAACAGTCTTCATGTCAACAACAGTTAGAGTCCATCTCACATATCCTGTTTGAATATGGGAATGCGAAACATCTTTTCAGCTTGGCACAGGTTCCTCTTCCCCTTGCTGGTTTTCCTTCATCGTTAGAGAACAATATGGGCTGTATTTTCAAGCTCCAGTCCAACTCCTCAATACCATAGACAACTCGTAAAGATATACCTTGACTCTTATCGATGGTTTGGAAAAAACATGAATCATGTTCTTTATTTTAACATCCAAAGGGACCGGACGATGCTAGTGAATACATTGTTGGGAGAAGCAGAAGTATGGTTCTGGGTCCATAATACCAAGATACCACAACAACCACATGGTCAGAGGATACATGAAGTGAAACTTAGACGGTCCCCTTCCTCTCCTGAGTTTTTCAAAAGAAATGTGCATGCGAATTGGATGAATGATACTCTTCCCATAGGTGGTGTGTGGATACTTCGAGATCACATATGTACGGTTATGTATTATGCCAGAGACGCTTTCGTAAAAGCCCAAAATCGTATTGTTGCAGAGCTTCAATATCTTATTTGGAATCTGTAAAGCTTGAGTGACTTACATGTCAAGCTTGTGATACTTGCATCGGATACTAAAGAAACTACGGAAGCAATACTTATGCCTCTCTAATGGCCATAATACAGAGCTCTAGTAAATCCCATTTAGGTGTTGATTACTTGCTTTGACTGCGTGGTTTTCCTCTCAGTTAAGGTATATCGCCCGTAGTGTGACTAGAGACAGACACTTTCAATCCTACTTAGCGCTAGGCGGCCTTGTGCCTCCACAATCGTATATTTCACGAGTCAGTTTGTAGCATCTAATCACTTGTGTGGGCATGAATTCACACACAACCAAAAACTTGTCTAACGGATCTT
>OVAP01002500.1:0-19251 GCA_900406295.1 Aurinia saxatilis
CTAAGCAAACTAGTTGCTTATGACTCTACTTTATTTTGTAGGTAACCCTTAGAGTGTAGTCTGTTCGGTTCGTGAAGGAGCTAGCTGTCAACGGTAGTTTTATGACCTTTTTTGCAAAGATATTGTTTAATATGTATAAACGTTTGGACAAGGCCATGGCTAGCTGAATATGGAATTTTTGTAGTGCTTTAAAACATATGTATATATTGTATAAAACAAAGTTTGATAAAATACGGGTTTCTAAATGATACTTGTCTTNCTAGGGATGTACGAATTAAAGAGAATCTAGAAGCCTATGAAATTACCAGAAGAATCAGCATCATCAACCTCAACATTGGTGAATTCTTGATGTGTTTTCACATGGACAAGCTCATCAAGCGACCAACAATCAGTGGCTAAAACTTTTATGTGGATGTGCTTACTGAGCTAGCCGAATAAGCTTTGAGTGAGATGCACCTTGATGATCCTCTTGAGAAGGCGTTACTTTGTGCAACATAGTACCACTTGGATGATATGACACTTGGGTTCTCAAAGATGCTTGATTCCAGCTACATGATGTGCAATATGGTCTCCAACAAGGTGCTGGCCAAAGTACCTGCGAAAATTGCATCTACAAACTAATGGGATAAAGCAAAGGCACCCAAAATCGATCCCAAACCACTTCGTCGAGGGCTAAGGTACACGTATCTTGGTCCCAACAATACTTATCCAGTCATTATTAACTCTACTCTGAAGAATGTGAAATCCACTTTGCTACTTAACAAGCTACGCAAATATCACAAAGTTCTTGACTATTCTCTTGATGACATTTCAGGAATATCACCGGACTTATGCACTCATAGGATCCACCTCGAAGACGAGTCGAAGTCATCAATTGAGTATCAAAGGAGGTTGAACCCGAATTTGAAAGATGTGGTCAAGAAGGAGATCATGAACCTACTTGAAGCAGGCATCATCTATGTAATCTCGTATAGTCCTTGGATTATTCCAGTTCATGTTGTGCCAAACAAAGGTGAAATTTGGTTTGCTAAGAATTAATTATAGATAAGTTGCTCAGCGGAAGTTGGTTTGCTTTACATTCATGTTTGAGTTCTAGAATCTAGTTTGATGTGTGTTTATATGAATGGTGTCGAACGACACTGTCATTAGTGTCACTCGACAATCATCAGATATTGGCTACATAATTGATTATTCTCTGAAGTTCCCAAGGCTTAACTCGTGCTTTAATTGATTAATAGTCTAGAAATTGTCAGTGTAACCACTTGATCTTTGTGGATTTAATTTCTAAATATTACAACGTTTTTGTTGTGTGGTTGCAGTTAAATACTATGGTTAATACTCGTGTTTCACTTTTTCTTCAATTTCTTTTTCGTGTACCTCATTTTTGCTTGTCCCCGCAACCCTATGAGTATCTGGAACATCCTCAACAACAACTTCAACTGATTTTTTGTTATGGTAATTAAATATCAATTTGTAAGCCATGTTATAAAATCATAAATTATCTTCTCTTTCCTTTTCTCTCCTTCTCCTTTTCCACAACTCATCTTTGCTTTTTTTATGTAACTCTTTTTTATTTTTCTGCAATACCAAAGTAGACATATAATAAATTGTTGATTTAACGTACCCATAACCATAGATTTTCAATTTAAGCACTCTTCGAATATGAGAATACATAAGGGATCGGCAAATCAATACATAAAAATGGAGAAGGTGCATAAATCAACATAAATTTTGAAATTAGTATTTTAAATTTATAAGAATCTGACTAAGCTGAAGTTGAACGGAGCTACGATGGAGACTTCTTTCGCCAAAACATCGATGTTCGAAGGAGGCGGAATGATATTTAAATTTTGCCTTTCTGAACATAGTTTGGCAAGAAACCTCGTCGGAGAAAACAATGAAGCTTGGCTCGAAACGTGACAGACGAGTTTTATTTTTCTGGCTAATCTGTTATTTATTTATTTATTTAATTGATAACAAGTGGTAGTTTTAAAAAGAGAAATTATTTCTTTTTCGCTCAGACACCTCTCTTTGAAAAGGAGTCTCTGACTTTATTTTGAATAGAGCTATTTCCGGAGGATTCCTTATCTTGCCGGCTCTTTTCCTTTTCACATCAGAGCAGATTCTAAATTATCGATCCATCATTTCCTTTTCATAACCATATTCATATTTCTATTTCCTTGTCTGTGATTCTCCACGAATATTGTCTGAATATCTACCTAGGATACTAGGGTTCTTCGTCTATGAGCTTACTGCCGCCAGAAACTCTGCTTTCGGTACCTGTGCTCGGAATGGCGAACGTTTCTAAACACGACATAGAGAAGCAACTCGATGCAGCTATGAAATCGATGACACTGATAGATGATGAGCCGCTTATCCTACCGGACACGCCGGAATTCAGTTCTGCTGATGCCAACAGACTTAGCCTGGTGGGAAGACTGCTCAACCCAGACGTTCAAAAAGTCTCGAATGTTGTCTGGGATCTACCGCGCAAATGGGGATTGGTTGGTAAAGTCCGTGGAGTGGCTTTGAATCGTGATCACTTCCAGTTCCACTTTAGATCGGAAGATGATTTGATGGATGTGCTCCACAAAGGGGTCTGGTTACAAGATGATTGGTGTGTGGCTCTAGAGCGCTGGGATGAAAACCCTCCCGATGATTACCTACAGATAGTACCGCTGTGGATCAAGGTCCGCAATGTTCCGATAAATCATAGGACATGTGCAGCTATTCGGAAGATTGGAGATTATGTTGGTGAATCAGTGGCAATGGATATGAATGAAAACAGAACCAATAGTCGGGATTATGTGAGGGTCAGAGTTTTGCTTGATGTCAGCAATCCTCTTCGTAGCTCTAAAATGGTTCGAGCTTGCAATGGTACGATGGTGAAGGTGACCTTTGAATATGAACGGGTACTCAAGAGATGCCACCACTGCTCGCGTCTCACGCACGGTAAAGAAAAGTGCCCTCATTGGCTACAAGAATGGGATCTCCGTCAATCGCAGATAGATACTAAAGAGGAGTCCAGTAGGCTGGAGAATGAGAATTTTCTAAAGCCTAATGATCCCTTATTTGGCGTTTTGACAGAAGACCAAGTCGGTTTTGATAATACAACTGGACAGAGGAAGATAGCTAATGAGTTTCTGAATGAAATGCGTCACTATATTCTGGCTAACAACAGCACAGATAAGCAACTGCGGGAGTGGAAGGTCAGAAAACAAGTAGAGGAACTGGAAGGTTTTTTGTCCAGCTCGAAAGCGTTGCTAAGATTGGACACACCATCGTCCTTAATACCGATTAGCAGCCAACCAGCAGGGTCTGCTGAGGCTTCTCAAATGGAACTCGGTGAGTCATAAGGTAGGGGAGAACACTCAGGTCATGAACGACCGTACACTTAGGCACACAAAGACCTCGAATTCGACCGCTGGAGAAAGGATGCAGCTAAGGAACGCTCTGGCTGTTCCCGGGGAGCTTGGGAAATTTGTAGTTGGTATAGATGGAGCAGAATCCTCGGGCTCTTCTTACTCCAAACAAGCATCTTCCTGGAGAAGACAGTCTCAGAGCAAAAGCAGAGGAAGTAATAAGAATAATAAATTAAAAGGAAAAATTGGAGAGAGGACTGTTCCAACTAAACGCAAGACTGATAATGATGGCTAGGTCTCAGCCAAGCATGCTAAATGAGATCAATCAAGGGTGGATCCGGAAGATCCGCCGAGGATACAATAGGTATACTGAGTTGGAATTGTCAAGGGGTTGGGAATCCCTTGACAAAGGCTCGAATCAAGGAAATGTGCAAGTTACATTCCCCTGATATATTATTCCTAATGGAGACGAAAAATTCTGTTAACGTTATTTTGGATATGTATTCTGTTTTGGGCTTTGATGCATTTCGCACTGTGGAACCAGTAGGACTTAGTGGGGGTCTTGCGATCTTTTGGAAGGGACAACTTGACATTCAGTTCCTTCACAAAGATAAAAACCTGCTAGATTTATGTGTTACTCAAGGTGATCGTGTATGGTACGTTTCTTGCGTATATGGACATCCGATAGCAAAGGAACGCTCTGTGCTATGGGAAAGAATCTCGAGGATTGGTGTGGTTAGATTAGCACCATGGTGTATGATAGGGGATTTTAATGATCTCTTATTACCGGAAGAAAAGCTTGGAGGGCCTCTACGCCAAGCTTACACTTTCCAGCATTTCCGCAATTGCATTGAGGCATGTGATATGCATGAGATAGGAAGTACTGGAGACAAATTTACTTGGAGAGGTACACGCTGCAAAAAGACAATTAAATGCAGACTAGATCGATGTTTTGGGAATGCTGCCTGGCTTTCTATGTTTCCTAACTCGCATCAATGGTTTTTAGAGAGACTTGGCTCAGATCATAGACCAGTTCTTGTTAAATTCACAGGAGAATCTGTACCTTTTCGAGGGCAATTCAGATTTGACAAAAGGCTTGTTGAGGACCCGGAATTTAGACCTTTTGTTGATCAAGCTTGGAACAGGGTAAACGATGGGATGGCATCCTCTTCTATGAGTCGTATGGTAAACGTGAGGCGCAGTATCAGTCGATGGAAACAAAACAAAGGGACAAATTCAGATACTAAGCTCAAACGGCTTAGAGAGGAATTGGAACTGGAGGAGGAGAAGGTTGTTACAGATTGGAAAAGATTAACTCAGCTGAAAGAGGAGATTGTGGAGGCTCATAGACAAGAGGAGATTTTTTTGCAACAAAAAAGCAGGGAGAAATGGTTGCAAGATGGAGATAAAAACACGTCCTTCTTTCAAGGGGCTGTTAAAACTACACGAGCAAGGAACTCTTTGAGTGGCTTGGTTAATGACAATGGTGAATTTCAACTGACTGATGAAGGTAAGAGTCAGGTGGCTATTAAATACTTTACGACTCTTTTCACATCTTCTCAGCCAACGTCTGTCGTGGACTTGTTCCAAGGATTCCAACCGAAGGTCACCAGAGATATGAATGATTCGTTGATAAAGCTGGTCTCGGTGGAGGAAATTAGAAACGCAGTTTTTTCAATCAATAGCGCGAGTGCTCCGGGTCCTGATCGACTCACTGGTTTTTTCTTCAAAACATACTGGGAGATAGTCAAGGATCAGTTAATCAAGGATGTTCAAAGCTTCTTCGAGACTGGTCAAATGCCTGTTGAATGGAACCATACATATATCTCCTTAATTCCGAAGGTACAAAAACCGAAGCTCATGACAGACCTTAGACCTATAAGCCTCTGTTCGGTTTTCTACAAGAGTATATCTAAAGTCCTAGTGAATAGACTCAAGTTATTCCTGCCTACGATTGTCTCTGCCACTCAATCAGCTTTCGTGTCAAACCGACTTATCTCTGATAATATAATGATTGCACATGAGATTGTTCACGCGCTTGAAACACATCCAACAATATCTAAAGACTTCATGGCTATCAAAACTGATATGTCAAAGGCTTATGATAGAGTGGAGTGGTGTTTTCTTGAAGGCCTTCTGCAAGCATTAAGCTTTGATACTAAATGGATTCAATGGGTGATGGCTTGCGTGAACACAGTGACGTACTCAGTTTTAGTGAATGGGTAGCCATTTGGATTGATCAAACCAGAGAGGGGACTAAGACAAGGGGATCCTTTATCTCCTTTTCTTTTTGTATTATGCACTGAAGAGTTGGTGCACCTTGTTAAACGAGCAAAATGTGATGGGAAGCTGCAAGGTGTTCAATTTCATGAGTCTGGCCCGGCCATAACTAACCTCTTGTTTGCGGATGATTCCCTTTTTATGTGTCGGGCTCAAGTGGATCAATGCTCTGCATTTCTTTCTTGTTTGGAGGTCTATGGAAAAGCATCTGGCCAAGTGATCAATGTGGCCAAATCAGCAATAAACTTTGGGGCCAATGTGAGTGAGGAAGTCAAAGGAGAGCTAAAAACAATGACTGGAATCCTGCTTGAAGGAGGAACGGGCAAATACTTGGGACTTCCAGAGAAATTTAAAGGTTCGAAGAGACAATTGCTTGGCTTTATCAAGGAGAAAGTGCTTGGCCACCTTACTGGCTGGTATGCGAAAAAACTATCACAAGGAGGAAAGGAAGTGTTACTAAAGTCCATATCTTTGGCCATGCCAGTGTATGCAATGACATGCTTTCGACTACCGACTGAATTATGCAAAAGGATAACGAGTGCCATGATGGATTTCTGGTGGAACGATGAGGAGTTTAAAAGGAAAATCCACTGGGTTGGGGTTGATAGACTGACATTGCCAAAAGAGCTCGGAGGAATAGGCTTCAAAGATCTAATTGCTTTCAACGAAGCGTTGTTAGCGAAGCAAGCATGGCGCATAATCCATGACTCCGAGAGTCTGTTTGCGAGACTCTTTCGGAGTCGTTATTTTCCTAATAGCCACTTTCTCCGCGCGGAGGCAGGGGGCTAAGCTTCGTACGCCTGGTCAAGTATCCTCTTCGGCAGGGAATTGTTGGTAAAAGGATTACGTCGTATTATTGGGGATGGGAAGCACACACTGGTATGGCGAGACAAATGGATTCGTGATGGGGTTGATCGCAGAGCCATTAGCTTACATGGACCATTGAACATTAATCTCAAAGTCTCCGAGGAGTGATATGATATGACAAACGAAAAGACTTAGAAAAAGCAGTTGTAGATAATAAGAATGTTAGGAAATTTATGAAAAAAATATCTAGAACTTGAAACAAAAGGCTAAGGCCAACTTTTGTTGCGAAGACTAACTATGTCTAAATCCTAGAATTCCAAATTTTGTTTGCAAATTCAAGAAATTAAGACAAACATTAAAGTTCATATTCAGTTGTTCACAAAACCCCTAAGCCAAATTTCTTATAATTTCTTTTTTATCATCAAAGATGGTTTAGGCAAGACCAAGAATTATATCTTGGCGGTTTGGGCAAGTACAAATACTATGTCACTGTGTGGGTTCTGACCTAACTTAATGCATATTGTTGATATTGTCACCACCAACTTAGGAAATGAATAATATTTTTGCATCTATTAATTAATCTACGTTCTAAATTTAGGTGATCAAAATCGTATTAGCATTAAGTTCAATCTAGATGAAAAAGTGATTTTCCTAACAAATCTATCTAGTCTAACAATTCATGTTGAACCTCTGAATAACCTTAAACCTACAAAGCAAACTAATCATATATGGTGATGAAAATAAACATCATGAAGAAATACGAATGTATATAATAAATAAATCAGTAATAGATACAAAAGGCTTGAATTCTTCTCTCAAAACGAACATAGTCTCACAATGGTCTCCCTCAAGGGCTCTTGAACCAATATCTCCTCAAGTCTCAACAGAATAAAATATATATTTTTTGAACGGTTGAAAACCTGTATTTATAGTTCTAAAACAAGAATTGGGGCTAATGCAGCTTCTGGAAACGTCGTGGCCAAATTTGATATTTCTGAAAATAGGAAATGCAGCTTCGTCGTGGGTGTCGATCGACACCCTCATGGTTTCGATCGACGCCAATATGATTTTTTTGTGTACTTTTTCTGCAACATATGTCCTTCGTTTTCCCTTCGTTCGGCTTGACTCCAAAAACAACAAAATGCTCCAAAGCTGTCTAACTTGCGCAATAACCTAGAACGAAACATAAGGAATCCAAACTCACATGTTAAACTAAATATATATATATGGTTGAAAACCGGCAAAAACCATGATATATCACAAACCCTCGGATTTTTTAAATATTGACTATCTTTATATCGGATAATCAAGATGCTCAGGCTAACACTTAATCATGGATATTGTAGTATATTTTTAAGTACGGGATGATAAGGTGATTAATAACATAAGGCTCAACAACAGAATCAACCACACAAAATAGCTCCCCTGTTGGTATACCTAATTTTTTTTGTCACATTTTGTGGCCTAAAATGTTGTATTCATGGGTCTTGAAAAGTCAATAACTAATTTTCAGGTTTAGGTTGGTATTGTATGCATAATCATTGTGGATGTTTACATGGGATCAAGAAATGTTAGGCAATGTCTCTCTTCACTACATGCAAAGATGGAAGCATTTTCTCTCGGAATGTATTGCATAGCATCTAAAACATTAAGGTGATGAATGGTTTACCCGCAAACGCAAACGCTGCGGGTGGTAGCGGTTGTTGGCGTTTGTCAACAATCATGGAAATCGCTCTCTACAGTTTTTAACCGCTCAAAATCCCTCAAAATCAAAAGCTCATTCCCTCGAGCGTTTGTGGTTGTGGGCGATTGCGGGTGACGAATTTTTTTTAATCTTTAAAATTTACCTTTTAATATTGAGATAAATATATAAATAAAAGTTATAAAAATTTTAAAACAAAATACAAGTATCATGTATTAAATAATCATATTCTTACATATTTGGCATAAATTTTTTATTAGCTAAAATATATTTATAATTGTAATTTATATATACATAAATTATTTATAAAATAAAAAATAAAATATGTTTGAAGTATTTCATTAGTGTATTTTTCATGATTTACAATACTATTTTTTTAATTTGATTTACTTTTATGGTTTTATAATATATATGCATTTTTTATAAAGCATATTTTAAATAATTATATATATATATATTATATTTTGTATTTATTGCAAATTATATTTAATACACAGTAATGATATTTTTAATATTTATACTTATATCATAAATCTCTATACCAATATTTTTTTTAATAAATACAGGTATCATGTATTAAATAATCATATTCTTAAAATGGTTATCAGACATCCCACAAATTCAACAATTTTTTATCGCAATACCAATATTAAACTACAGATTTCTATTTTATTATATTAAAAATACTTATTAATTTGAATTATTTGTAAAAAAGTTACAGTTATATATTTTTATGTTGTTAATATATACTCAATCGCTATTACATCCGCTGGTAACCAGTCAGAAATATCCCGTAAATTCACCAATTTTCTACACCAGTCGTACAAATCGCTTAATAACGTTCAAAACCGCAACCATCCGCACCCGCAAACTCCCGCAATCACAACCGCATCCGCAGCGGTTAAACCAGTCAGGCCCTAAGAGCATGAATGGTTCACCCGCTAGCACCCGCAGCGGTTGCGTTTGCAGGTGGTAGCGGTTATTGGCGATTTCAAACAATCACAACAACCGTTTTATATCGTTTTGTACCGCTCCACATCCCTCAAATCCAAAAGCTGCTTTCCACAAGTGTTTACGGTAGTAGGCGGTTAAAAGTGACTTAAAAAATATTTTAAAAATATTAAAATAAAATTTACATAAATTTATATGAAAACAAGTATATAAAAAATATATATATCCCCAATTCAAGTTACGTAAACTCATCCCATTACAAATATTACAAATAATAATTGAAAAACAGTGATCAAAGAGAGTCTCCAATTATTATGATTATAAATTATATTCGTAACTCGTAAATTAAAAAAACAATTATATTGGATCTGTGTGCATTTGTAACTCTTCTGCAACTTACAAGGTAAAAAAAAGAAAAGGAAAAAAACTGAGCCTACAATTCACATACCACATTAATATATATATATATATATATATATATATATATATATATATATAATATACTATTATAATTGTTCATCTTATTTAAAAAAAAATCTTATCTCTAATCTACTTACGTAAACTCATCCTAATATATATATATATATATATATAACCTAACCATAATCTCTCATCTTTAGAAGAACAAAATATTCTCCACCGAAACCATGGTTTCTCAAACCGAAGAAATTCGGGAAGCAAACGTAAGTTTTATACATATCTTGTTTTCTTTTATAAGTTTTATATTATGCTATTTTGCCTGATTTTGTTTTGTTTTAAAGTTTATATATCTTATCATTCTTTTATATATGTATATCCATATTTTTGCTGATGTATTTAATAATGTTCAACTAGAATTTATTATTATTATTATAATAAATATTTTTAATTAGAATGATTTGTAAAAAAATTTATAGTTATAATTAATATATTGTTAATGTATACTCAATCGCTATTACAACCACTGGTAACCAGTCAGAAATATCCCACAAATTCACCAATTTTTAATCATTACATTAGTCATATAAAACACCTGATAACGTTCACAACCGCAACTATCCGCTTCTACAAACTCCCACAAACATAACCACATCCACAACGATTAAACCAGTCAGACTATAAAAAGGTGGCTTTTGCTACAGATTGCTCAGATTCTGTGAAAATGACGACCTTCCTAAATCACTACCTGTTTTCTCTGTCCACGTGGACGAGTTAGTGAAGCTGAGGAATATCATATAAATGTTCATAAATTCTTTAATATAGCAAGATCTTATATTTACGTAGATAATTTAGCTAAATGTGCTCGACTGGTCCTGCTTCTGAGTTCCTATTGAACCAAACTCTCTCTAGACAAAACCGTATCTTGATTTCGCCGATGATCGGTGCGGTGGCTCCCATAGCACCGTCACCGATCTGTTTTTTCTCCTTTCTTTTCTCTTCTTATTTTTATCTCTCGGCTAGGATTAGGCTCTTCTTGGTTCCTTCCTAGACAAAGATCTATAGGTTGGGTTGAGGGAGTTGGAGTTGGACTACCGGATCTTAGATCCATGGTCTTTCAATCTCCCACGAGGATCTCCCCTTATGGATCTATTGTTTTGGGAGTGATTCGAGTTTCTTGGTTGCATGTCCCTTTGGTTAAATTACTAGGCCGGATCTATTTCAAACACAACTAGCATGTCTTACATCTCAATTTCCAGAACCCCACAGCCTCTTTCGGAGCCCGATCCGGTTTCAGCCCCTTTCCGTCGGTTGGATTCGTCTGGAAGTCGCGAAGTCTCCGCCTCTACTGTAGATCGGCATCAGCTTTTACAATTTTTGGTGTGGCGCTAACAAGGGTCTCCTTCTCCCGAAGCCCTCCAAGTCGCTTTCAGTTGGCCTTTGTGAAGGTTCGAAGCTTCTTGGTCCAAAATTGTTGTTATATTCTTAAGGTAGTCTCAATTACCGGAGTTTCATGGTTCTGGAGTTAAGATTTAGATTGTGTTCAACTTGTTTTAATTAGATTTGATCCTTTAGTGTATCCAAGTAGGGTTTTGTTCTCCAAGTAGAGGCTTTTCCTTTTGTTTGTAAAGGTTTGTTAGGCTCTCTCCATGAGCTTTTGACTCTGATGGTTCTAATCATCGGCACTGGTTTCCATCATCCGTATCCCATCCCTTGTATTTTCTATTTTCTTTGTTCAATAAAATATCTAGAAGGAAAAAAAAAAATTTAGCTAAATGTGCTAAATTATTAAATAGTGAAATGATTATATAAACAGTTGTCCACTTATTTAAAATTTTGAACCTTTTTAATTGGACTTTAAATTGTTAAAAATAAAATAATAATAAAGTAAGTCTATTACACACACTTCTTCTAAGTCAAAGGATCAACCTTCTTTAAATAGATGTGATCATAGCCTTTGTTTTACCTAAGATCGTTTTATAGATGTCAATTATAGAAAGTGGTCTTCCTCTCTTTCCGGTTTGATACTTTGACCCAGATTATATAAAATTCAAAAGAAGAAAAACAAATCCAGATAACCAAAAATCGTTTACCACGCCAGGAAATGTCGTCGGAACTCACTCTTATTCTGATCATAGCTTTCACTATGATTTTGTCTTATTTTGTACTATCACATGCCTTACTACATCCAGATACTATGTCTCATGGTGTTTCTGGAAGCGAAGGCAATTACTTAACGACCAATGAGCTTTGGTTCAATCAAACCGTCGATCATTATTCTCCTAATGTAATTTCTCTTTGCGGATACTTTAATTGTTGTTGTGGAGTTTCAAACTATTATAAGATTCATTGTTCGTAATCTTGCCCAGATGCATCTATCCGGGGGTTCGTAGGGTTAAATTTGGTTTATTTTCAACAGGATCACCGCAAATTCAGACAAAGATATTACGAGTTTATGGACAACTTTCGAGCTCCAGATGGTCCTGTCTTTATGATAATATGTGGGGAAGGTCCTTGCAGTGGCATAGCTAACGATTATATAAGTGTAAGATCTTATTAATTTGAGTTTGTGAAAAGATCTAAAGAGATTAATGTTTTTAAGAATATATATATATGTAGGTGTTGGCAAAGAAGTTTGAAGCTGGTGTAGTTTCTTTAGAACATAGGTATCATGGGAAAAGCTCTCCATTTAACTTATTAACTACTAAGAATCTGAAATATCTTTCATCTAAACAAGCCATTTTCGACTTGGCCGCTTTTCGACAATATTACCAGGCGAGTCTTGCTTGCTTTTCCTTCCATTTCACGAGATCATATCATTTTCTCCAAGAATATGCATGTATTTGCATTGAAAGAGGATCTTCATTTATGTCGGCTGGGAGTTGTGGATGCAGGAATCTTTAAATGTGAAGTTGAATAAAAGTAGTGATAATCCGTGGTTCTTCTTTGGAATGTCTTACTCTGGAGCTTTAAGTGCGTGGTTTCGCCTTAAGTTCCCGCATTTAACTTGTGGAAGCCTCGCTAGTTCTGCAGTTGTTCACGCTGTCTATGAGTTCTCTAAACTGGATCACCAGGTATAGGTGGCGTACCGTCTCTTTGTTATTGTAATTAGGTGTGAATGAAATTAAACAATTTTCTTTGCAAGATTTAAGGTTAGAAAGTAAAAGTCTTTTCTGGTGTGAACTTATGGTATCACATCTTCAAATAGTTACTGCTCCTGATTTATTTAATCTTTGGTGTTGTGAGCAGATAGGTGAGTTAGCTGGTCCAGAATGTAAAGCTGCATTAAGGGAGACTAATAAACTCCTGGAATTAGGGCTTGAAGTGAACGGAAATGCGGTGAAAATGCTCTTTAATGCCACTGAGGTCTCTCTCTTTCTCTCATGTTTTAATTTCCTTTTAGGTCTGTTTGGAACTGATAATAATGGAATTCGAAATCCGTTTCTGTCTAACAAGTTTCCTCCGACACCTGCAGCTTGATGTTGATGCTGATTTCTTATACTTCACCGCAGATGCGGCTGTTATGGCGGTAAGGATTTATCCATCTTCATTTTTTTTGAGTTTCATATTCACTCGATCTGTCTTGCATGTTCAGTCATACTTACCGTTTAAAATATTACAGTTCCAATATGGAAATCGAGATAAACTATGTATCCCGCTTGTTGAAGCAAAGAGGAACGGTGGTGACTTAATGGTAAGCTCACATTGTTTTTCTCCTTCTCTCCACGCTGCAATATTTTCCTAGGATTAAACATTTTGTATTCATTATAAACTTTATATTGGGTTTGTGATGTAGAAAACATATTCGAAATATGTTAGAGAGTATTGCATGAGAATTTGGGGGCTGAGCGTTAAACCATATGACCGAAAACATCTGAAAAACACTGTAGTTACCGCAGAAAGTGCATATCGGCTATGGTGGTTTCAAGTTTGCACGGAACTAGCATACTTCCAGGTGGCACCTGCAAATGAAAGCGTTCGATCTCAGCAAATCAACACAGAGTAACATTCTTGAATCACTATTTATATACTCTTGCCTAAAGTCATATATATTTATTTACTTTCTCACCTTCTTCATTAGGTACCATTTGGATTTATGCAAGAGCCTTTTTGGGAAAGGTGTTTATCCTAAAGTTGATGGAACAAACCTGTATTATGGAGGTGGTAAAATTGCGGGTATGTGACATTAAACCTTCTTGAAGTTCATTTTAGTCTTTACACATTGTGCTAATTTTTGCAAAATTAACAGCAACCAAAATCATCTTCACAAATGGGTCACAAGATCCATGGCGTCATGCTTCCAAACAGAACTCATCTATTGAATGTAAAGTCTTTCATACCTTTAGACTTGGCTTAAGTTTTGTCTCAAATTTGTATATTTGACAAGTTAAATGTGCCAGTGCCTTCTTACATCATGAACTGTGATAACTGTGGCCATGGGACTGATCTAAGAGGATGCCCTCAATCTCCAATGGTTATAGAAGGTATAAGCGCTTGATTATTTTGTTTACTTCTTCTTTTTTTGTCTCAAAATTCAAAACAAAGTCTTGTCTTAATAATCAACGAACGTTTTCTTTCAGGTAAATCAAATAATTGCATCCCAACAAATGATGTAAACAAAGTGAGGCAACATATTGTAGACCACATCTACTTGTGGTTGTCTGAGTGTCGTGGATCTACTAAGATTTCTAAATAGAGTTGTATCATATAAGTAGCGGTCTAATTCAGATAGCCAAACGGTATATACTGTTTAGTCTTTTTTAGTGATTTGAGATCAAACGTAAATGTATTTTGTTAACCAAAAGCAGTCACACAGTGAATATTTCTTAGGTCAGTATCAGTTTTATGTAATGATTTGAGCCACATTTCTAAAATAATACTCACTCTGTTTTTTAAAGAGTGTCGTTTTAGCTTTATTTGTTTGTTTCACAAAGAGTGTCGTTCTCATTTTCCAATGTAACTTTTAATACTAAATACTCAATTTAATCACAAATATAAATAAGAATATAAATAATCAATTTATTATTTAGGAGTATAATAAAAATTTAAATATGTTTTATTAATTTGTGTGCAAACATCTAAGATATTCTTTAAGAAATGGAGGGAGTAATAATGAAAGATAGCGAAATACAAAAGTTTTGTTACCCATACAAATTCTTGGAATTAATTTGAATTAATAGAATTTGATTGGTTCGGTTGTAGTGTTAGGAAGCTGCATTCGCTAATTTTTCTCTTAGTTTTGCTTTACATATAGTTTTGGTCATTGTTATCAGCTCAAACTACGCTGAAAACCATAAATCAGTTGTAGTATACTTGGTCAGGATACTCAGCTCTCACACAAAAATTATTTTTAGTAAACAAACCCTTCATTTCATTCACTCTTAAACAACTAAGAGAACCGCAGAAGAAAAAGAAAAAAAAACGCTAGTGTTAAGATTTATGATGGTCACATGGGTAAAAGGAATGGTCATACTGTATGACTCATACATACATCATTTTTCTTGAGAGATTTCCAAATAAAATTTTAGTTTTAAGTTTTTTATGGTGAGATGATTTCACCTGATGGAGAATCTCTTTAGCACAAAAAAACGATGAATTATATATTAGTTGGATTATTATTAGGAATTAGGCCAAACCACTAGTTGGACGAGGAACAAATTCAGGCGAAACAAAATGGAAAGATAGAGTCACTTCACTAATATCCATCATGGTCACCTGAATTTCATTGTGAAAATCGAAGGAGTTTTAAATCAGCAGCAAGGATTGAGAATCAAAGAGCAAGTTTAGTGACAATGCAATCATCTTCAGTGACGTCTAATATGGTTGCACACATTACCCATGCTTGTGGTGCTAATGTAGCATCAATTGTTACGAGAAGAAATCAAACGCTTAAAAAATGTTTTTTTTTTTTTTGAAATAATGTGAAATTAAATTTCAAAAATATATATACTGTTGTTATATGAGTGGTAGAGTTAATCATTTGAAAAGGAAATGGCTAAAGATTACATCAAATGAAATCTAGTAGCGTATCCATTCTTGTGTGGAGAACCAAAGTTGAAGGTCTTGATCATACCGTGCATTTCCTGCTAACCGAATTGAACTAAATCTATTTCATATCGTTTTATCGAGCCGTTTGGACAGAATGACGGCTGTGGTGGGTTGTAAACCATGGCGGCGTGCATTTTTCTCACTCCAAATAGAAAAAAAAAGTTTTCACTACAAGAAAACAGCTCGTTTGCGACGGAAGAAATCGTCGCTAGTTCGTCGCAAATCAGGATTTGCGTCAAAATTGCGATATCTCAAAGTCCGTCGCAAATAGCTCGTCGCAAAGACTAAAACGTCGCATATGTGTCGCAAATTTGCTAGGAAAAGGATTCCGTCGCAAATACCTCGCTAAAGCCTTGCGACGACGTTGCTAGGAGGAGGACGCGGAGTCGCATCTCCGTCGCAAGCTTTGCGACAGATGTGCGATGTCCGGGGAGGTCAGACGCAAATCCGTCGCAAATTTTTGCAAGGTATTTGCGACGAATTACCATGTATTTTCTTTTTTATTATTATTATAACCATTCGTCGCAAATGCCACGCAGATACCAAGCAAACGAATATGTCGCAAGTTCATCGCAAGTGCGGCGACTTCCTCGCCCTCGCACTTGCGACGAATTTGCGACAGATTCGTTTGCTTGGTATCTGCGTGGCATTTGCGACGAACGGTTATAATAATAATAATAAAAAAATTGAAATAAAATTACAAAAATAAATTAATTTTAAAATAAATATATTATATATAATTAAAAATGTCAAATTTTACAAAATATGAAAATTAAAATAAAAAAACTAGCAATCATCGATCGCCGTCGATCTCGTTATCCTCCTGAACCGAGTGATGCATGGATGGTCCGGTTGTGGGAGCTTGGGCTCGGTGTTTGGCGAGGAGGCTCGAGAAGTTAGGATCAGTAGTCCTAACGTAGTCGAACAACATGTCGAACCCGTCGTTGCGATGATTTAGCTCTGCGATCTACTGGCTCTGCTGGCGAATCAGTTCATGCGCCTGATCGAGCTCAGCACGAAGAACCGGGCCTCTGACTGGGATAGGAGTCAATCTCCAAGCCGGAGTGATCCGGTACATGCTACTTTCCCCTTTTTATTGGGGAGAACCTAGGCGATCATGTACATAAAAATAATTAAATATTAGAAAGTTAAAATAAAAATTATAGTTATGAATTAAGTATGAACTATAAGTATTATATATGTATATATTAAGGTAATTAAAACCAAACTTAGTAAATATAACTAAAATTACTTCAGTTGCAATCTGGTTGACCTCGTCCGGCGTAACCTCGATCGGTTGGCAATCGGGGGTGGAGGATTGGGAAGAAACTTTCTGTACGCTGGAAGTAATCTCTGTATGGTACTGCTCCACCCGCTTGGAGAACCAAGTACCATCAGACTTCCGATACGTTTGCTCATAAACATCGACTATGGTTGTCGGGACCTTTTTCTTCTCGGCCTGCATTATGGAAAAAAAATTAAAGTTAAATATTATAAATTTAACAATTGTAATTAACAATGATAAAATGGAAAAAATTGGGACTTGCAATTTCCCACTCACACCGTAGAAATGACCACTGTCCGGATCCATGTCTAGACGAACCCTCCCCTGGAACAGGCGGAGTGAGTCTAGCAGACTGGGTCTGAATCCTCCATCCTGGGACTTGGGCGTCCGCCAATACTCGACTAGTCCTGCCCAAATAGTTGGGCAGAACTAAACTGGCTTCGCGTGGTCGCCCTGCTGCAACCACTTGCTCTTCCATCGGCCCACTTGATCAAGTAGCCAGTTCGCAGCCTTCTTCTCGAACACTGCTCGGACCATCTCCGTGATAGCGGGATCCCAGTAAAATTGTTGCTGGGATGGAAGACATAGTAAAAAATAAATTAGTAAAGTTAACTAATGATTAAAATTATTATAATTATAAAAAATAAATATAAAAAATTATTTTACGGCGAAACTTTGGAACCACTACTGCTGAACGTTGGGAGGGGGGGCATGGACCAGTTCGGATGAACCTCCTTGAAGTCGCGCTCCATGATTTCCCGTACCTTCGTAGCGACAATCCCGTCATCCATAAACCTATAAAGAATTTGTATTAGTAATGAATTAAAATTTAAATAAATATTAAATTTACATAATTGTGAATAAAAACATATCAAAGATAACCAGGGGGTCGTGATGGATGTAGCTTGTACGGTAACGCGAGCCGGGCTTCGGATTTTAGAAGCTGCTCGAAAGTAAGGTTCGCGAACTGTCCTTGCTGCTGCTGCTGCTCCTCGGGGTGCTCGTCGTGATGTTGCTGCTGTTGAGGTGGCGGGGGAGAAGGAGGGTGAGACCAGGACCCAGAGCCCGAAGTATTGCCCCGATGTCGTGGCGGGGATGTTTGTGTCTCGCCTAGAAATCTACTATACTCGTTAAACGCATCCTAAATGTAACTTCCAAAGTACGAAATATAAAAATAAGTTACTGGTAATTAAAATGATAATCTATATGGCAGTTTAATAAATCTAAAAACTAATCCTAAACCATTATAAAACATCATACTAATTAATGCATTAGCCGGTTCCTAAATTGTTACAATCCTAGCTAGATCTAATCCTAAACAATTCTAAAACATAATTATAAATTACAATCATAAACCATATCTAAAACACAATAAATTTGAAAAACTTACAAGTATGTAAGTTCTAAGAGATTGTTTGAGAGTGTTAAAGTTATTTTGATTTGTGAGAGAATGAGAAAATGAATCAAATCTGTCGGGTGTATATAGGGGTTAAGTAGCGTCGCAAATACGTCGCAATATTTCGGTCCAATTAAATTTACCGCCTAGATTTGCGAGGGAATTGCGAGAGACCGTCGCTGATCCGTCGCAGAGTTTGAGGAATTCAGTTAATGCGCATATTAAGATTGGTTCAAAAGTTTTTAAAATTCCCAAAATTTGTGAGGGATCAGCGACGAGGACTAACAAATCCCTCACAAAATTTTATTAAACTTAATATCTACAGATTAAATAATTAAATGGTTACGTGTTAATTAAATTTTATCAAAGTTTGTGAGGCGTTTGCGAGGGATCATCGCTAGTCCCTCGCAAACCTGAATTTACTTATTGTAAAAATCATATTTTCGACGGATTTGCGTGGAGCCATCGCAAATTGATAAAAAAAACAAAAAAAAAGGGTTTACATGATCTCTAAGGTTTAGGGTTTCAAAATTTAGGCATTATAAGCACGAGTTAACATATTCTAGGCATTATGTGAAATGAAAAAACCCAATTCGTTATGTTTACTACGTATTCTAAAGTTTACATGACGTTATGTCAAATAGATAGTAATAGTGTATAGATAGTTTATATGAACTTGTTTGTTTAAGGTTGGTTTGACGTTTTTCTACCAACATTTTTTTTTCAAATTAACCTTATATAGAGTCAACCAAGCATCGTTTAATTGATAGAAATGGTAAAAATTCGATATAAAAGTCTCGCAAAGGTTTGAACATATTAACCAAATCAGGCTTTGCGACGGCTTTGCGACGGCTTNGATATAAAAGTCTCGCAAAGGTTTGAACATATTAACCAAATCAGGCTTTGCGACGGCTTTGCGACGGCTTTGTTACGGCTTTGCTACGGCTTTTCGAGACCCATGTTAAGCGGATCGAGTCGGCTAATTGGAGTTGTAGAATCAGCG
>OVAP01002501.1:0-19250 GCA_900406295.1 Aurinia saxatilis
GTGGTTGCAGACAAGCGTTTGGGATCACGGTGGTTCGTCGGAGCTCGAAGAACGACGGACAAGAAAGACAGTTTCCACGACTTGGTTTGGCGCTAAAAGACAAATGAAAATTAAAGAGGTTAAACCGAAGCATTAAACCCGGTCTAATTCAAGTTTGGTTTTACGGTTATTGGCTAAACCGGGGACGAGGGTTTTGCAGAGGTTTAGTATAAAAGCTTTACTTTCTCATGACTGTTTTGCTAACTTTGAGAGGAGATTTCTCTTAGTGAGGTGTAATTCTGGATAAGATTGAGCTACAGTTGTAAAGAACACATATAGTGGATTGCTGAGTGCTGTTGGCCGAGACGTAGATTCGATCATACCGATCGTTTCGAACTCGTTAAATCTCTGTGTCAATCATCTTTATTTTCTGCAATTTTCATATCCGTACAAAAGCTTGAATCTTTGGTTTTGGTTCTGAAAGCTCGAACCTTTTGTGTTGTTGGTGGCTTTGTTGTGTTGTTTCAGGTTTGGATTCAACATTTTAAAGCTTACAATGAGGCTCATCACATTCTCCACATAGTCCACAAAGGTGTGCATGCTGAGACGCTTACCCTTAAACTCTTCAAATCCAGCAATATGACTCTTGTAAAAGTGTTCCTCTCCAAATTGTAGTAGACAACGTAGAAAGAGTTTGATAAACAGCACGGCGTAAACACAATTCACTCGTACAAGTCATTTCAGAAATCTTCATCCCATGCACTAACTCCTTTGTCAAAGGAGGCGTTACATAGATACGCTTGGACCATATATGATTTCCAGCATCTTCTAGAATCCACAACACAAATTTTTCCATACACATTACGCCCATGCTTACGTACCCCTAATTTACCTTTGTAGTTAACAAAAGTCCATCGAGACTCTGGTAACATATTTACATCTACCTTAGTAAAGGGGAACTTCTCAGTCCTAACGTCAAAGCAGACTATCAAACAAGATCCATCTATCTGGGTCGGGTAATACAAAACACCATCTATGCATATAGATATTTTACCAGCTAGAGGATAGTAGTGGGTTTCACATTCAATCTTTCTCCATAAACGTTTTCCAGTCTCCAACGTCATAACCTGATGAGTATAGGGTGTTTCTAAAGTGGCGAGGTCATACACAACACTTTGAACTGTTTGTTGATGCGATCATTGTAGGAACCGAAAAGACCGAATATAAGAAAAATGAATTAAGGTAGAGATTAAACGAGAATTTAGAAACCCGAATATAAGATCGAACACAGAATCGAGATTTAATTTGTCTTAATTCGTTTTTCTTATATCCGGTTTTTTCGGTTCCTACATTCTTAATTCATCAAATCTTCCGCGGTGTGGCGGTTTTATGAGATTCTAAATCCCAGGATAAAACTGTGTGGAGACTAGAGACACAACACTCAACTATAAAATATGAGCACTAGAAATCTACGCTAAACTCTCGACTTACAAAGAAAGAGGAGGAGGATTGCTCTCAGTTTTTCTAGCTGGTCTACAGAAGAAAAAGAGAAAATGTGAATGAGTGAGTAGAATGGAAAAGTGGATGTGCTTTAGATAGGTTGCACACATGAGAGGTTTTGATTTGTGTATTTAAGTCACTTAAAACACAATCATACCATTAAGACAAAAACTTGAATTTGATTTGTATGTTACCATATGTTACAAAATCAATTGCAATAAAACAAAAACTGTCCTTCTTCTTAATGACCTAGTCAAAAGGAATCTTTGGTTGTAAAGACAATTGTCTTCAAACATTTGATTGTTTTTTTTTGTTTTTTTTAATCTTTTGTAGAGAAATGATTTAGGATTTTATTATTTGAATAAATTAAACAAAAAATTATTTAAACTCAAATAAAATGAATTATTTGGCAAATAAATTGTATTAACCCAATCTGTAACAGAGTAGTGTAGTTAACTTTCTCCATATAATTTTAGCCAATTTTTATGGTTTTTTATGAGTGTAATGACTCATTTTATATTCACATAAAACCAAATTAATCTATGTCAATTGTATAGTCCGTAGGCCTTAATTGATTTGATTAAAATTTGGTTCCAACAATCATATCCAAAATAGAGTAGTGAAAATTTTCCTTTCACGTTGGGTAAAGTTATGGACTGTCCCGTGACAGGGTTACAGATTGTTTCCCAAAGATATCCCTGACGAAGGACCAATCCGAAGAGCGGGGTACATCTATCAAGTGGGGCATATCTTTTTACAAAGTTATAACGTGTGGCTACAACAGAAGAGATACCATCTAGATTTTAGTATGGAGTAGAAGGATAACTTATCATTCAATGCTACGGCGAAAAACAGCCGTGGACGAGTGCAAGAATTATTGAGAAACAAGTTGGTGAAGTCAGGACGTCCAAGTATGGATCCCCAGTATTTCGATACGCAACGAAACCTAGCTACAGAATTTGATGGGACTCTCTGTGAGAATATCCCACATCTGAAAGATGGAAAGGGACCTAAATAATATATAAGGGACATGGGCCTCTCCACTAATTGTCAATTGGATTTTAGCTGGAAGCCCATGAAACTTAACATGGTATCAGAGCCCGAACACACGTTGCCCCCACCGAACCGAAATCGGTCTGGCCCGAAAGAGGCCCGATCGATCTAACCTGAAACTGATCCTAAAAATGGGATATTGTCGAGATTAATGGCTAGACGGGCCATTATCTCGAGGGGGCGTGTGAGAATATCCCACATCTGAAAGATGGAAAGGGACCTAAGTAATATATAAGGGACATGGGCCTCTCCACTAATTGTCAATTGACTGGAAGCCCATGAAACTTAACACTCTCGAGAATATGTCGATAAGTAGATCAGCTGGGATCGGATCCGTGACCTTCTGTTTCTTGTTCTTCATGGCCTATTACAAAGCGTTACACCCAGGTATGATGATGACCTAGCTCTGTTTTTTTCCTTAGATTTTTATGTCCCTGGATTTACAATATTTTGGTGCATCGAGCTCGCTGGTTTGTTTAACTAAAACAGTTGTGTGTCATTTAGCAAAAGTTTTTCTAGCTGCTAACATATTGTAAAAAAGAGTTTTTTTTCTCTGACTATTAATTTTGACATTATTCCAAAAAAACAAAAGAAAAAATAGAAGCTAGATTTACTTCAGCTTAGTTAATCATATGCTTAAAACCAGAATGGGAGAAAAAGTGAATGAGGAAGAAGACAATAACTGAACAAAAAGTAAATGTAATATATTAATTTTGAAATCCAAACAACCTTAAGAGGAACAGTATATCTCGTACGAGTTGGAAACATTTATATGAACTCCATATTCTCCACATAGTCTACATATGTGTGAATTCCGCCCCTATAAGACTTAAAATCTTCAAATCCTTGAATATTAACTCTTGTTAGAGTGTTTCTCTCCAAATTGTAGTAGCGAACGTAGAAAGGATCTGATAGGTAACTCCAACAATCCAGCGCAAACAAAATTTCACCCGTACAAGCCATTCTAACAATCTTCTTGTAGCCTATCTCCTCCCACAAAGGAGGAAATATGTAGATATGCTTGGACCATTTATGATTCCCCGCATCTTCTAGAAGATGCAACACAAGTTTCTTTTTATCATACTGATACGCACCTACTTTGCCTTTGTAGTTGATCAAATTCCAAGGATACTCATGTTTGTCTTTATCTATATTAATAAAGCTGAACATCTCAGACCTAACATCGAAGCAAACTATCCTATAAGATTCTTGGAACTCACCCCCGAAGTACAAAACACCATTTATGCATATACTACCAGCTATATGTGGGCTCTCCGTTAAACGGAACTTGCATCTGATCTCTCTCCATAAACGTTTTCCACTCTCCAATGTCAAAACTCGATGAGTATTAGACGATGTCATATGCAACACTTTGAACTGTTTGTTGACCGGATCATACCCAAAATATAAACTCATACTATCTTTCCTAATCTGTTTGGGTATGGTTATGGACTCTCCAGTGAAAAGGTTAACACAGAGGATCTTTTTGAAATGGATATCGTACTTACACAAGAACTACCACAAAGAGTGACACAGCTGAGATTTTCTCTACAAAAAAATATATTAAAGTTTAATAGTAACTTACAAGTTACACGACACTTCAATGACAAGCTTGCCTTGCCTTGAACGACTAAACTTTAACCTCACACATTCTTTGGATCTATCCACAACCCAAAGAACCTCTCAAGAATGTAAACCTATTTTTCTAAAGTTCTACACTCTCACTCTTTGCTTTTCCAAAGCGTTAAGTCCTATCCACGGACTGGATCTTCTATTTATCCACATAGAGATCCAACAACCGAATCACCTGAATCTACCCGAATCAGATATGATCCTAACTGAAGAAATATCTCAATATTTCTTCCCCAAGTTATTCTCTTCCTATTTTTTCTCCTGAAAAATAAACTCAACTTTATCTTCAACTAAACCGCTTACAAGCAGATTCAATATCTTTTTCCAACTTCTCGAGTCTTCTAGAGTCTTCTAGAATCCTGTAAACTCCCTCCAGCTCAGCTACTGCTTCACTGGTCCACGTCAGCAAGATTCACGTCAACGTCGTGCTAGCTCAACTACTAGCTCCATCGCTACATGTCTCTTGCTCATGTTTATCCCTTCCTTGTTTTTCTCTGAGGGATAAACATGGATCTTCACAATCCAAAACATGCTCCACGAGCATATCTTCTACTTCTAGAATCTTCCAGAAGTTGCTTCTCAATCTTCATTTATCCATTCCTTGTTTTTCTCCAAAGGATAAGGATGGATCTCCTCAATCCACAACTGCTCTCCAAGCATCTATTTTGCTTCTGGAATCTTCCAGAAGTTTCCCCACGTGGTTCAGACATCTACATCTTCAATTATCCACGTCATCTCCACTCCAGCTCAGCTTCGTGCTAGCACCGTTCCTAGCTCGAACCTGCTACATCTTCACTTTTATTCCACATTCCTCAAGAAAGACCAATCCACTGCGAGGGGTACACAAATCAGATGGAAAAGACCTATGGTAACGTGTGGCTACAACAGAAGAATTCTCATCTGGATTTTGAGGTTGAGGCGAAGAGTAGAAGACTGACTCTCCATTAACTTTGAAGGTGAACAAGATCCGTGGACCGCAAGAAGACTTAGTACGGAGAAACAACTCAGTGAAATCAGAACGTCTAAGTATTGATCCCCACACTTTTGATACGCAACGAAACCTAGCTATAGATTTTACCGGGACTCTCGAGAATATATCGATTAGTAAATCAACTGGAAGATCCGAGACCGAGACCTTCTGCTTCTTGTTCTTCATGGCAATAACAGGAGCGTTAAACCCTAGATATGTATGACCTAGCTCTGTTTCTTCTTCTTTAGATTTTAGCTTTTCAAATTTATTTGTGGATAGGCAACGATCCCAAAAACTGGACCCTATTGGGCCTAATACCCTATGATTTCTATTTTTTTCTCATGTCCGGAGAGATAAGAAGACAAAAAAACAGAGCACTTTCTTCTTGCGCACGTTTCAAATATGTTTTGAACACCCTTTTGATAGCAACTTCTGATTACTGTAAATGTTTCCATTTTAAGGATGAGACTGAGCTTGATGCTAAATTTGAATCTGTTGCCTCTTCTTTGTGATCCAATCGAGTAAACCAAGATCCTAGTCTCACGCTCGAAATCAAATCTCTATGGTAATTTACTTCTTTTTGTATTTGGTTGGTTTTACTTCTTGAATCAAATAATTGTAACTTAAGTAGTTTATAGATGTAGTCCCATGGTATATAGATGTAATCATTCTCATATGTGCAAGAATCCCATCGCATCTAATTCATATTTGAAACATCCTATGTGCTTTGTAAGATAAAAGTATGTATGAAATTACTAGTTTGTAACTTGTAAGATGAAAATGTTAACTGAATAACTATATATATTTTCAAAGTGTTTCAATCAACACATAATCTAGGATATAATATGATTGAAGCTTCAATAAGTTCAAACACTGTTTTGTTTGTAGTAGTCACTATGTCAACATTATCCAACAATTATCAAAATACGAACGATGCCTATTAACAGATATAACAAATTGAAGACTGAAAAACAGACAACATTAGTAGCAAAAATTCACTTAGGTGTATAATATTATCTCACCGTGGTCCAGACACTTCTTGAGACGCAATGTATGACGCAGAGTGCCTAGAACCGCCGCTAGTAGAGCTCTCTCGCCGGTGGAAAACAAGATTTTCACTCTCCTCATTTTGCCCTCCAACCATCGAAGACTCGGCGAATCTTTGCCCGTAGAACCTCAAGAAATTCAACGATTCCATCCTCGGATTTCCTAAAGGTATACTCCCTTCGAACATTCCCACAACCGCGGCCATCGTTGGCCTCAAGGCCGGTTCTTCGTGGACACAACACAATGCTATCCGAATCAACTTCCCTACTTCCTCGCTCGTAACCCGACCCTCTAGTCTTGGATCCGCCAGCTCCATATATCTTCCTTGTTCGTGCATATCCAAAGCGTACAACGGGAAATAAACCAAAGCAGAACTCGTGGTAGATGTTGACGAGCTGTTCTGATTCTGATTATGCTCCTCTGTTCTGCTATTGCTTCGAGACTTGAACGAGCAGTTTTTCCGACCGCTCACTAGCTCTAACAATACCATTCCGTAGCTGTACACATCTGCTTTCTCTGATATCGCTGCGTTTGTAATCCACTCGGGTGCTAAGTACCCTCGAGTGCCTCTCATTGTTGTGAAGAGACTTGATTCTTCTTGGCTTAGAAGCTTTGATAACCCGAAATCAGATATCTTCGGTTGGAAATGATCGTGTAGTAAGATATTCTCTGGCTTCACGTCACAATGTATGATCTTTTGGTCACACCCACTGTGAAGATACGCAAGTCCTCGAGCTGTCCCAAGCGCTATATCGAACCTTTCTTGCCATTCAAGAACCGGACCATTCCCTCCGAACAGAGTCTTTTCTAATGATCCATGGTTCATGTACTCGTAGACTAATAGTAATTGCCGTCCACGAGCGCAGAAGCCTCGGAGTTTCACTAGATTAGTGTGCCGGATATTCCCAATTATTGCGATTTCCGTGCAAAACTCTTGTCTGCCGTGAAGTCCATGGTTTGTGATTTTCTTGACCGCGATGATTGTTTCGTCCGGAAGTGTTCCTTTGTAGACTGAGCCGAATCCGCCTGATCCTATCTGCATCTTGAAATTCTCAGTTGCTTTTTCGAGCTCTTCGAATTCGAATTTCTGAGGTAAACCGGGGATATGAAACGATCCTAGCTCTCCAGACCCGAACGAGCCTTGTCTAGTTGCTTGCTTCTCACGGATACTACTGTATCTCATCACTGCACATCTTCGCCACCAGAGAAACCCTAATGTAATCACTAGTAAGAAACCAGAGCAAGGTAGAAGCACAAGTGCGACCAAAGGAAACTTGGCTCCTCCATTTCCGTTCTCCGTAAGTTGAGCCTTAGACTTTTTTACCGACAACTTGACGTATCCAACAAGATCATGATTGTCTTGTGAGTTCTTTACAAGAGACAAAGAACCAAACGAGTCCTTTACCACATAACAAGACCGAGACATGTTCTTATAAAAAATACCGAGGCACGAACAATTCTTACTGCAAAGATCATAACAATCCGATAACTCGAAATCATGTTCCACAGGCTCTGTGAATTGAGTAGAGAAGTAAGACACACCAGAGCCAAGTTGGAGATAAGAAACATTACTTGCCACACAAGAAACAGGTAAACTCAGTGATTGACTAACCGGAACACATGTATTCTTATTGGCATCCGACCGCATCTCATCAGGACACGAACAACTCCGATTTTCCGCAGCATTATCAAGAAAACAAACCCCGAGTTTACCGCAAACAAACGGTATCCCACAAGAATCCAAAGGACCATAAAATTCATTCACCATTTCCTTACCAATAAATCTATTGATCATAAATTTACCAGAATAGTCCATTTTCGCTAACCGAAAGTCCGAAGAAAGCGGTAAAGCCACACGGATTATCACCGCGGTCCCATTCCGTCCCATAAAAGCCAATCCACTCGTTGTGAGAGTCAGATACTCAACAGCGAAATTCGAATCAACATGAGCTCTTATATGCATCCTCACCTTCCAATAATTCTGTCCTCTCCATTGCATCAAACCATCAGATTCACTAACCACAAACTTATAATCTCCTGTCGAGTAATCAACCTTCGAGACAGATCCAGACAAGAACATCCCAACAGGAAGTCTCTGTCCAAGAACTATAGTATCCGTAGGAAAATCAAAACTCTCCCAAAGAGAATTATTTAACCGATCAAGAAGGAGGAGGTTTCCGGCGTCGGTTAACCGCAGAGAGTAAACCGGAGAGGCTAAAACCGGCGTTGACCAAACGGGTCGTTGACCTTTTCCATCTTCAATAACAGAGATGCCTTGAGCAGTAAGATTCATTACCCCCGAGCTCGAAACAGGGGAATCACGATTTGAAGTCCATATAGTTGAGCCTGAATCGACATGGACGACCGAGAAGTAGAAATCGGAGGAAGGATCATCGCCGTTGGGACTGAATAAACCGGCTTTGAAAGTCGAGTTACGAGAGAAGAGGAAAGCTCCACTAGAGCTATCGATGAATCTTAGGTTAGAAGCTGTGAAGTTAGGGTAAACAAACTCTGTAGAAGAAGCAGAGGAAACAGGGGAGATAAAGAGAAGACTAAGATCAAAGAGTAACAAGAGAAGAAATGTTGTTGATCTCATAGAGGAAACCACTCTTCTTCTTCTTCTCTGTTTTATAATTATTATTATTACAAGACTTGGATCATCGGAGAATCTGAGTTCTTGATGTTGTGTCTTGGAGATGATATGAGGTTTGACCAAAAATTTGTTTGCATTATTGGTGTGGTGACGACCATTATCAACCGAAATCGGCTGAATCTTACGCGGAGTAATTTAAAGCATTATTAGTGTGACACATTTAAATTGGTCATTGACTTTAGTTTGCAATAATATGTGACTAATGACCTGTATATAAGAAAACTGACTTCCAAGTTGGTAGGTTCTGTATTTATTTATTTTTTCTTTTTGGCTTATTAGCTTTTTTTTCCTTATTATTAGTCATAATCACTAGCAATCAATTTAGTTATGCAATGCGTTTTATGTCTGAAAATTCAGTTATCTTGGATGTTCATTATCCTTGGTATATGCATGGGCGTTTGATCCCTTCCGGGACAAGTTGTTGAATAGACTATGGCAGAAAACAAGAACATAGATACTACTGTATATGTTATTCCTCCTTTTTTCCTTGATCCATGAAGAAAGATAAGAAGAATAAAAACAGAACAGAGGAAACGATAAAGATCAAGAGCGAATAATTCAACGGATAAAGAAAGATTTCAGGGACCATATAACATACTTTAGTCCGGAGTTGATGGGACGTACAAGTCTTCAGAAAAAAACAAAAAGAAAGAGAGGAAACTATGGTGCCGAAGATCAAGAGCCAATAGAAGATCTCAAGGACTATATAAGATGCTCGGGTCACGGATTCGAGGGCAGTACTTCAAGACAAAACACACACGAATTTGTACAATGTTGTTATAAAAATCTAGAGCAATAACTTGTTGGAGATTATTTTATTAAAGTATTAATTGAGCATTAATAAAATATGGATGTGAATAAGAAATGGGTCTTAACCAATAAGTAAATGAAAATGATTCATTAAACTTATAAGCTGAAGTGGGGAAATGTCTCACATCTAAAGTTTGAAAAAATTCCAAGTAGCTTATATAGTGACTAATAGTTGTATTAGTCTAGTGAAGTAAGAAAAGAGATGATGAAGAACTACACACGCACGCACGCACGCGCGTGCTCGTGGTTCGTTGCTTGTTGCTTTCAATTTGGCTCTTAGGGCTCTTGGGTCTCGTGGCCTATATATGTCTGAATGGACTTATCTTTTTTACCAATAGATAATGCCACAATTCGTTTTATACTAATGCACACTAATGGTGGTGTGTTAAAGTATGCACTAATGATGTGTTAAAGACAAAAACATTTTGGACTTTTGAGCTTATCAAAACTCTTACCTCTTGAGATTACTTTCTACTAATAGATGCACTCTATGCCCTAGAGGACAGATAAAAAATTCTCTTTCACACAGCAAACAAAACTCTCTCTATCAATCTCTTACCTCTGAAGGTACTTCTTTATGTATTTTGAGAGTATAGTAGATTACTATGTTCGTTAGAACCATGATCCGGTGTTGGGATATGGTTTTCTATGGTTGTATCCTGGGACTCATGAATCTATAAAAACNGGAGATTCTTTGAGTTAAGGAAAGAAATCATATCTCGCCTCCATTCTTAGATCTAATCTATTTCCTTAACGTTGTGTACTTGCTTGGTTAAATTGTTAATTCCGTAGTATTTTATAAATATTGGTCTTACAATCCTAACTTAAAGAAATCCTTTTTGTTCTATAAACATTAAACGAATTTTAACCACGAGTAACCAAACGTTTTGAAGGAAATTTCTTGGATTGCCAGGAAAAAGTGTTTTATCAACACATCTCAAACGCGTTTTCAAAACGCTTTGACGAATGCTCTGCGGATATTCGATTGTGAACGCGCTCTAAGCGGTTCTAAATGATTTGATGGTGGTTTTTTAAATTGCGATTTAGTACCATGTCAGAATCTATAAGTTGTTTTGGATTTTTTTTTTTAAAAATCGAAACTACTGATTGTTTAGTCCATCAATCAGTATTGTTATCTTAATCATTTTACTGATTAGATTTTTGTGTTTGTCATATCTGAAGGAACAATGTCGGACGATGGTAGCACCACCGATGTGCCTCTAACCACCCAAGTTGAATATACGGCCTTTCAGTTGGCTGATATTTCGGTCAAGGTCCAAGCTGCGAGCTATCCTCCACCAGAGAAATTTGATAAACTTGAATATTGATAGCATATTAGGATAGCACTATTTCCGTAACTGCTATGGATGATGAATTTTAATTTTGGCTACTATATTAAATTAGACTAAGCGGGAACCAAAATCACTAATCCCGCGACTATTTAGCTAAAATAATACTTAGTGAAACTAAAAACTGTATTTCTGCCAACACTTCAACACCCAAAATTTCATTCCCTCTCAACAACATTAGGAAAAAATTTATTCTCCCTCCTTACATTATTTCATAAAATAAAAGCTTTCGTTTATGAATTCGTTGAAAATATATCGGTGTAGTTTCACACATTAGTTTCCTTTTGATAAATTGATTGTTTCGTTTTGGACTGTTATATGATTTGGCTCTGACATTCTAGTGTTGTCGTTTCAAATAGGGAAGCACATACTTGGAAACTATTCAAATCATCAAGAAACCTGGAGGGTCTTTGAGTTATTCCTTTTTGGATGAAGGGTAAGACCACACTTTTGTTTTAGATTTCTGTTCAGATTCTGTTTATGTGAGCTGTATTTGTGATCTATTTAGTATTCATATGTTCCATGATAACTAGGTCGTGTTTATGTGTATCAAAAATTTTGTTTCTTATGAAATCTCAACTTAAACCCATGTCAAAGGTTGCCGAGATTGAAGGGATTGAGAAGGAAAAGATGAAAGACAAGGTGAAGAAGATACTAGCCCACATAATAAAATGCTTTGTTAACGTACAGTTAATCTACAATTTTCGAGGAGCTCTTTGCAGATGATGGTGTACTCACTATTGAGCATACTGACTTTGTGGGAACAGAGCGTATTGGTTTGATTACTGGCGGAGAAATCGCGTCAACCTTTGACAACCCAGAGTCTGTTATGCTCGGGCATTGCAAGCTCATCAAAGAAATCATGATCAGTGAAGATAAATTGATCCATTTCTCTGGTGTAGAATTGGCATTGAAGCCGAAGAACAACACAAAGACTTATTTCGCCTGGTAATTACTTTACTTGTTGCTTTCTTGTTTACTTGTTGACAAAAAAAAGAAAAAAATCGCAGTATTTGTTGTTTTTGTTATGTATGACTTGGTTTATGAAGTGATGTAATTTTTAGATGTTTAAACATCAATGGATTGGATATTTGCAAATTAAACAATTAGTGATTAAATAATGGATTATAGCATATTTTAAGCTATAACAAAATTAAATATAGCAATTATCAAAATATATTAAAGCATTGTCGAGAGACTATTGTAGAAGGAACATCTATCATAGCACTAATTATGAACTGTAAAATAAAACAATACAACATTCAAATAATGCTATTGTATAGTGACACCTACCATAACAAAAAAAAATGCTATCGTACCATAGCTGCCGCAGACATAGCGTTCTTTAAAACGTTATGTATTATGTATTATAGCATAATTTTTGCGCTATCAAAAGCCAAATTTTTTGTAGTGATGGGTTTGCCTTCCAGATGTGGAAATCAAAAATGTTCTTCTACCTGGCCACACTCCACTTGCAAAGGTTCACCACTGAGGTGAAACCTGATCTTCCCGAGAAAAACACTGATCCACGTGCACTTGCTGCGGTTCAGGCATGGGAGTACAGCGACTTCTTATGCAAAGGCTACATTTAGGCCGCCTGTCCAACTCGTTGTTCAAAATGTACCACACAACTGCGACATCTAAGGAATTGTGGGATGCTCTGGACAAGAAGTATCGAATTGAGGATTCTGGTACACCAGAAGTTTACCGTGGCACGGTTTTAGCAGTACCAGATGGTGGACTCCCGACCATTCATGGAGCAACTCAATGAGGTGCAGACTCTCCTTCACGAGATTACTGCTGAAGGAATGAATCTATGTGAGACCTATCAGACATGCCGCATCATTGAGAAGCTTCCCCCTAGTTGGACGGACTTCAAAAACTACCTCAGGCTCAAGGTTCTGTTCTGTTCCAAATCAGAATTGGATAAGAGATATTCGGCACTTAGCATCAAGGTTCTGTCGGTTGACTACGCTTGGGTATCACGTGAGAACAACAAAGCAGCTGATATATATGTGCATCAAGCTATAGTTCCTTTTACAAGTTCTGTAATTTATAGTCATATCCCTACTTGTATCAGTCATGTCATTCAACATGAATACTTTGACTAGTTAATAAAGCTTGATTGTTGTCAAAAAAAAAAAAAAAAAAATCCTTTGAGCATAGTAATTGTTGGAACAAGAACTTCCTAGCTATTTGAAGACACGAGATGATGCAGGGGTGGATATACATTTGTGGAGAAACCAGCATGGGGAGTTCAAAACAAGTTTCAGACCCATGACACTTGGGAACAGATCAGAGGCCATAAACTACATGTGAGATGGAGTAGTGGAGTCTGGTTCAAATATGCCACCCCTAAACATTGTTTTATGGTTTGGTTGGCAGTGCTAGATCGTCTCTCAACAGGGAAAAAAATGACTCGATGGAAAGTGGAGGCTAAAGTGGGTTGTGCTTTCTGTGATGAGGAGGTAGAAACAATGCATCATCTTTTCTTTGCTTGTCCATACTTGGAGCGAGTATGGAACTCTTTATCTCGGGGTATGCTTAAAGAGAAATACTCTGCAGAATGGAATTTTTTGGTGGAGTTGGTGTCAACAGTTAAAGGTTCGCCTATAGAGACATTCTTACTACGTTACACTTTCCAGGCAACACTATACTATCTCTGGAGAGAAAGAAACTTGAGGAGGCATGAAAGTATTAGTACGCCTGAAGCAGTTTTTATAAATAAAGTTTATCACAATATCAAGGATCGTATTGCTTTAATACGGAGAACAGATGAGAAGATGGAAGGGGCTTTGCAACTAATGAATTTCTTGTTGTTTATGATGTCTGTTTTGTGTGTCTGGTATTTACATTATAAACTTTTGTAGCTTAGTCTCTATACACTATGGTGTAACAAACTGGTCACTTTTGAATAAAATTTAACAATTTATTCCAAAAAAAAAACTGTTGGAACAAGAGAATTGGTTTTCTAAGTTCCATCCCTATCCACTTTTGATCCCTTCTGGGACAGGCAACTATTCGAATTTAGATCCTTTAAGCATCGTAACTATTGGAACAAGAGAATTGTTTTTTAAAGTTTCATCCTATCTCTTCCTTTTTGGTTGTCATGAAGAATGATAAAACATGAAACAAAGGAGGAAACTATGGTGACAAAGAAGACAAAAACACACAAAAACTTTAGAGCAAAAACTAGTTGTCTATTATAATGTTGAAACCCATACAACCTTAAATTAAGAAAGACAAGATCATAAAATCCAAAATATAGATAAAAGTGTTGAGTGATGTAGGAAGCATTGAACACACTTTACTTAAACAATGTCAGATTCTCCGAGTAATCTAGAAAGGTGTGCATTATGATCTTCTTAGGCTTAAACTCTTCAAATCCTTGAACTTCGACTCTTGTAAAAGTGTTCCTCTCGAAATTGCAGTAGAGAAGACAGAAACAGTTTCGTCGATGATTCCTGTACCAGTTCACGTGTACCAGTTCACCTGTACTAGTCATTCCTACAGTGTGCAGGTTGTCTACGTTCCACATCCACTTAGGAGGAGAACTGTTCAACTTGGACCATCTATGGTTTTCAGCATCTTCTAGAACCCATAAATAAAAAGAGTCCATTTCCTCCAAACGCTTTTTTCTCTGATGTATCCCAAATTTACCTTTGTAGTTGACCAAAGTCGTGCAACGGTATGCAAAATAATCAAGTTTTAACATATCTTTATCTATGTTAATAAGGCTGAACTTCTCAGACCTAATGTCGAAACAAGCTATTTTATATGATTCTTTGAACCTAACTCCAAAATACAAAACACCACTTATGCATATATGATCATCAAGTATCCTAGCATTCCTCTCACAACAATCGAATTCGCTTTCAATCGTTCTCCATAAAAGATTTCCATTCTCCAATGTCAAAATCTGATGAGTATTGGACGCGGTCATACACAACACTTTGAACTGTTTGTTGATGGGATCATATCCAAAACAGATTCTTGCAATATTCTTCTCTTTTATAGGCACTTCGGGTAAGGTTTTATAATCCCTTGTGGCTGGGTTACAAATAGCCGGTACTTTCATGTTCCATCCCTGAAGAAATACCAATCCACAGATCATCTTCTGGATATCAAACGAAACATATTTGGGAAACAGCGTACTGTAACGTGTGGCTACAACACAAGAGTTCGTGTCCGGATTTTGAGGTTGAGGTGAATGGTAGAGGAATAACTTTCTTTTTACTTTTATGGTGAACAAGATCCGTGGCTGACTTGAAGACCTAGTGAGAAACAACTCGGTGAAATCAGGACGTCGAAGTATGGATCCCCAGAGTTTTGATAGGCAACGAAACCTACCTATAGACTTTGCTCGGACTCTAGAGAATATATCAATAAGAAGATCAGCTGGTATCGGGTGCGAGTATTCTATTGCCGACTTCTTTGTTTTCTTTGACAACCTTCTCTTCTTTCTTTGCATATTTTCCATGGCGGATTGTACAAACTATACGAATCACTTTTTTTCTGAGACGAACGAGAAACTTCTTACAAAGCCCTAGAATAGAATTTGGCTCTCTTTTTTTTTTTTACTTTTTGGAAGATAATCCTAAATGGGCTCTACTAAACCCAAAATATATTATTAGGGGCTTTATGGAAAGATTCCATTAGATATTTTGTCATGTATGGAAAGACATAGAAAGCTAAAGTTTCCAGATGTAATCCTTAATCACTATTTGTATTCTTGTGGTGTGTGTTACTACCATCAATTCTTTACCGCTTGATTCAAACCAGCTTTAATACATAATACATATGGCATGTTGTTGATAGAATAATGTTTGTTGATTGACATGGACAAAATGTTCATGTAATAGTCTTTGAGAGAGACTATCATAAGTCTCAAAAGCAAGAACCCATCAGAACATAAGTACGATAGTAGGGTTTTTCTTAGATCAAAGAATTGTAACAACACTAGCTGCTCTTGATCACTTATGGACAAGACTAATGATTGAGACTTGAATTAATTAATTAGCTGAGTTAGGCTTGAAGCTTATCTATACAAAAAACATAACAGTGTTCAATCATGTAATGAGAATTAATTAATTAGCTGAGTTACTCTTAAGATCGGGCAGGCTCTGCTACTATAGCTTTGCGCTTCACAAATCCTTAGCCACATAAAACCGATCATGTAATGAAATTTTAGGGTAAAAAACTAGCTAGATAAATTGTAAAACCAAAATCCAAATAATCTTAAGAGTAACAAACATACACTAGGAAGTTTTTTGTTTGACTTCTTTCGTTTCTTAACAAAAAAAAAAAAAAAAGACTTCTCACTTTTTGTTGATGTTTAGAAATATGCTATGGTTGTCTGATGTAGCACCAAATCGTCATTAGATTAATGATAAATAGAGCAGCTTCCTTGTCGTGGTCTTGGATAAGACCTGAGCCTTAGTTTGTGAAGCTCTCTGTTTCTACAATAATAGTTCACAAAGCTTTGTGTAAACGAACATAAAACTAAGATAAATCATAAAACCGAAATCCAAACATTCTTAAGAGTAACAACATTATAAAAAAAAAATTGAAATAATCCAAAATGAAGGCCTTGAACACACTCAGGTAAGTTTAATAGTCTCCACATAGTCTAGAAAGGTTTTAATTCTGATGCTTTGATAATTTTTTTGTTTTTCGTCAATGATGTTTTGAAACTCTTCAAATCCCTGAATATCAACTCTTGCAAAAGTCTTCCTCTCCAAATTGTAGAAAAAAATTTCCAAAGGGTTTGATAGCTCGTACAACGACCACACGATTTCACCTGTGCCAGCCACTCCAACGATGTGCAACCTCTTCTCGTCGACTATCTCACTCCACGAACGAGGATATACGTAGATCTTTCTGGACCATTGATGGTTTCCAGCATCTTCGAGAACCCACAGCACAAATTCCATGTTATTCTCATAATCATCTTTAATCTGATATGCCCCAAATTTACCTTTGTAGTTGACCAAAAAAAAACTTGAAGAAGAATCACTGATCTCTTTTAACATTTCTTCATCAAAGTTAACAAAAGAGAATTCCTCAGACCTAACGTCGAAACAAGCTATCACAGAAAATTCTCGGTACCCAGCTCCGAAATACAAAACACCATTTATGCAAATTTTATCATATATCATGCAGTTCACCCCAAAACAGAACTTACGTTCGAATTCGAGCTCTTTAAAAGGGAAATCGCATTCCACCCTTCTCCATAAACGTTTCCCAGTCCCCAATGTCAAAATCATATGAGTATTGGAGGAGGTCAGACACAACACTTTGAACTGTTTTTGGGTTGGGTCATAGCCAAACAGGACGTCCACAATACGATCCGGTTTCGCTTTGGGGTTACTCTTCCTTTTCATTTTGGGTAAGGTTAAGAACTCTCCCATGGCATGGTTACAAATCACCCGCACCTTGTGGCAAAAACAATGACGAACGACCAATCCACATAACATATTCGTACTCAAATACGATGGGACATATTTGGGAAAAGGAGTATTGTAACGTGTGGCTACAACACAACAGTTCTCATCTGGATTTTGAGGTTGAGGGGAAGAGTAGAAGAAAAACTTTTTATCTACCTCTATGGTGAAAAAGAGCCGTGGATGATTCGAAGATTTAGTAAAAAACAACTCAGTGAAATCAGGACGTCTAAGTATGGATCCCCACAATTTCGATACGCAACGAAACCTAGCTATTGACTTAACCGGGACTCGAGATAATATATCGATAAGAAGATCAACAGGGATAGGGTCTGAGTGTTGTCTTACCGATAGAGTCTCTGATGAGAACTGCTGCTCCAGATTTTTCATGGCGGATTTTACCACAAACCCTAGATTCACTTTCTGTGATTCAGTTCTATTAATCGATATAAATGTGTTACATTTCTGCGATTCAGTTCCGATGCTAAATTTAGTAGTCTTTTCTTTGTTTGGTCCCCACATACAAAATGCATAAATTTTTAATAAATCATTAGAAGATATAAACATATAGAATATGTTATATGAAGACGAAAAATCAACATTATTTGTGTTCAACTTTTGTTTGGTTCGGTGATTGATGTCTCGACTTCAGTGAGAGAGGATAGATACGTTGAGGAGAAACAGAACACTGGGTTAATTTAATGCTCATGTAATATTGAAAATTACATTATAAAGCCGAAATCCAAAACAATCATATAAGAGTTGAAGAAGTAATCCAAAATACAAACTCTCAAATACAAACCCTCAAGTAATCCAAAATACAAACTCTCAGAAATCCATATCCTAATTAACCTTTTTAGTTGATCAAATTTGCCACCAAACTGCTATATTAGAAAGTTTTGTTAAAATGTCTTTTATCTAAACAAAATGAGTGACAAAAGCAACCCAAAGACTTTATATGAAAATTATAATATCAATTTGGTTTCGTAAAGATCATCAATCTTCTTCCTTCATGATGAAAAATCATCAATTTGGTATATATATGCATATTCATTAGCTGATGTCCATCACTAAAAACCATCACCTCGTTTTATATTCGTATATCAATTTAATATTTGTAATTTAATCAGTGTTCAAACAAACTCTCTTCATATACAAAAAACGACCTACATTAATTCTGTCACATATGTCTCTTAACACTAAGATCAACATCATCTAGAGAAAAATCACTCTACCATAGCTTTGCGATTCGCAGATCCTTAGCCACATAATAGCTATCATGTAATGAGAATTTAGGGTAAAAACTAATAAATCATAAAACCGAAATCCAAACATTCTCAAGAGTAACAACATTATAAAAAAAATATGAAATAATCCAAAATGAAGGCCTTGAACACACTCAGGTAAGTTTAATAGTCTCCACATAGTCTAGAAAGGTTTTGATTCTGATGCTTTGATATTTTTTCTTTTTCTCTTCAATGATGCTTTGAAACTCTTCAAATCCCCGAATATCAATTCTTGCAAAAGTGTTCATCACCAAATTGTGGAAGAAATAGCGCACAGGGTTTGATAGCTCATACGATGACCACACGATTTCACCTGTACAAGCCATTCCAACGATGTGCTAGACAATAGAGTCATGGTTGGACCATAGAGGTCAGTGCAAATTCTTTAGATATGCTTGGACCATTTATGGTTCCCAGCATCTTCAAGAACCCACAACACAAATTCCTTATTGGAATAATAACCTTCACTCTTATATGTGAAAGAGAAGTCATTTTGGAATGCATGAGACGTTGCTGGAACAAGGCGAA
>OVAP01002502.1:0-19247 GCA_900406295.1 Aurinia saxatilis
AGATATGAGTCAAAACTATACCAAAATGAATGAAAAACAACTACGAAAAAGTAACTAAAATGCAATATATCAGTTGGGTTCTCAAGGAAAAGCAGAGATTAAATTTGGAGGTGGAGCTTGGCTCAGATCGAAGAAGAAGATCGTCATTGGACTTGTCGTGGAAGGAGGAAGTGAAAGAGGGCCTTGGGCCCAAGGTGGAGATTGTGAAGATATGGGTCCAAGTTAGTAGTCTGGCCCAAATCTTCACATCAACATCACCCACTTGCTTCTTCCGGTACACAACGAATGTCTTCCCTACCCCATGTTTAAACTCAAACGATTACGATTCTCAACAAGAATCTGAAGACCGAGAGTAAAATTGAGCTGGACATCAAGTGCTAACAACACACACGATTAGGTTTGTTGATATTGATGGGTGTAAACTCGGTTTCATGTTCTATGACATGACAACTGTAGATCTTAAATAGGGTAGCATTGGCCCTTTTGGTAACATAAGATCTTTAATGACATAGGGTAGGTAAATGTATTTTGCATTAGATGACTCATAGTAGCTAGAGGATCTGAAATTTTCTTTTTGGGATGGTCTAATATTATCTCTCTGGTGAGGTAACTAGCTGGATGTGGTATGAATACCTGGTTTTTACTTCATCCAGTGAGAGTTATTATAATTGTATAGTGAATTAAGATTGCTACTTTGACCCATGTTTACGAGTATATTTCGGATAAATATTTATAGTACTTGATATTCTTATTGAATTTGATGATACTGATACCAAAAACAGTCTAGCAATTGCTTAGACATTAACTCATCTATAAGCTTTTGCAAGTTTGCAACCTTCTTGAGTACAGTCTAAATTTTGTGAAAGTTGTTATAAGAGTGGAAAACTGGAAAAGACCAGAAAATTTGTTTGATGTGTCTACAAGTATATAAGTGTAAGAGATGACTTTGCTCGGGCCATCCTAACAAAGAGTGTTGTCTCAGCGAGCTTACATCTTAATCTCGCTTGCATATGAAGACAGAGACTCAAAGAATAGGTCCGGGTACGTTGTTGTCACACAAGAGGCTTTCAAAATCTATGTATCACAACTTAATTCCTCTTCAAGATTTCTCCTGGCCATGGTCATTGTTGTAGTAATAAGAAGAATCAGAGAAAGATCTAATCACTGCTATCTTCAAGACATAATATGATGAACCTCTGTGTTGCATTTTTTCTCAGAATTGAGCTTCCACAGCCCGTGCTTGAACCTAACCCAAAAAAAAAAAAAAAAAGGGCAACCACATGCAAAACCAAAACTATACGAATCTCCTTGAAGCCAACCTGAAGTGCTCGGTTTTTCAATGATGGTAAGATTGAGGCAATACTTATACTGCACTTTCAAAATTATCTCCCTAGCAGAAGATGTACACACTTCACGCTCTAATCTCATATTCTCAGCTTCAATATAAGCCTAACCCCCCAAAATCATATCATCACAATCTCTCAGAATTTTGCGGAAACAAGCAATTGAAGTAAATAGAGATCTAGGGAGAGCAACAGAAGGACCATCATCATATCTGAGATGACAAACCGGGAATTGACACTGAGGATCATCCTTCATATGAAGGCTAATATTGTTAAGATTAAATATTTAAGTAATTATGCAAATAATGTTAAGACTAATATTTAAATAATTATAATCTTTTATATATTTTGATTATATAATTGATATATATATATATATATATGAAAGAGTTTTAACATAATTAAACTTAAAATTTATGAACTCTTTTTAAAATATGTAATGTCAGTTAGATTTTGTATTTTATCGTGTATATATAAAAAGGTTAGATTTAAAATATTTAATATCGCAGATTAAATAAGAAAGATGTATGTAACCTTACACATGATTAAAAAAAATTTTGTAAAGCCTTTCAATAATTTAGTCTTTTGCATTTTTATTATTAATTCATTGTTTATTTAATTCGAAAACTAAAAACTGAAGTAGAAAAAATCTTTATAATCATGATTACAATAATAATAATAATAATAATCTTAATGAAAGATAAGCATATATACAAAAATTACTTGACAAATAAAGGATAGTAAAGTAAAAAAATTTGGCTTGTAAATACAAAATATTATGCCGATAAAAAGATTGTAGAGCAACATGGTTCCAATTTCTTTGATTATTACAGTATTCAGATAACACACCAATTTGATCATATTTAATTTAGGGTGTGCTTCATATAATATTAAAAATCGACAATTGATGCTTTCATCGAAATAATGTGTACATGAAAATCTTACTTCTAACAAACAAATGTGTATAGGGAAATCTTGGATAACATTATAATTACGATAAATGTAAATAGATATTAATAAGTGCGTAAATGATATTTCTTACGTCACATATATTGTGATCGGAGTAAAAATATAATGTAATATAGGTGATCGGCATGTGTGTTTTTACTTTGCTCTTGTGCCCAGACAGGGGCACAAGGTGAATCGAAGTAAAAAAACACACGGATCGATCATTTTTTTAAGACAAAAAATATTGTGTACAAGAAAATCTTCAATAATGTTGGATATAAATAGTTGTTTTCTATTCCTTATACAATCCTTTTTTTTCTACGGTTAACTCAAAAGTTACAAATATTTTTCACATTTTTTTATAAAATAATTTTTTATATTAAAATCGTGTATATTTTAATAAAAACATTGGTAGTCCGCACAAGGTACGAACCAACCTCCTAATTTAGTATTAATTCAATGATTGAGTTTATGAAGATTTATATGTCCAATGGTGAGATTCTTTGGGATTCTAGAAAATAAAATTAAAAAAAAGTAAATTATCTTTTCAAATTTGTGGAAACCAAAAGAAAATATAATTAATACATGAACTTTTTTTTTATAAAATAGTAATACAACATATTTAATCAAATACAACATGTTTAATAAAATAAGCAAAAATTATGAGATTGATGAGCCTCTAGCAGCCAAATTTAATTTCATTCCTGCAACAATGAAAGCAAACAGTAAGCATTCATATTAACATTTTCATGGTTCTCTAAGAGACTACTTGTTCCAGTCAGAGAGGAGGATAAGGAGTTTTATACAAGTACCTTGACTGCAGTTTCATTGCCAAGTTCCTTGAGATCCTCGAACTTCATGTCCTGTGATTTCAACAAAACATATGGAATAAACTACATCGGATTTCAAAATAAGAAAAGCATTTTATCTGGGTAAACAATTGATTTACTTAAGAAACTAATGAAATCTATTATATGGTTTGCATCAGGGTTCTGTTTTAGTACACTACTGCCTTGCATAGATACAAATCACTTTTAAAACCATCACCAGCAAATGCATTATCTGACATTTTTCACTGACCATACTTTATTAAATGGCTCTTAATAGAAAGATAATACTTAAAAGAACATCTCAGAGAAATAGAGATTAAAGAACTTTTGCAGCAACACAGGAGCGAAACGTTTATTTATTATCTAGTATTAGTTTGTTTACTCAACATAGTTTGTGAAGAAATATATGTAATTACCATGCATGAATCTTCGGCAAGAACTTGTTTTTCTTCCTCCGGTAGTCTCTCTCACTCATGTTAATCTGTAAGCTTTCGAGGGAATTAGTGATCATTAAAAGTCCAAACAACACTGAGGTGAAACATTTACTTGAAACAAACTTGTAAGGCACAAACATGAAAAGGATACAGTATGTCACAGAAAATAAACAGTATGACTCCAGAAAACTTGTAAAAGTGTCGAGCATTGCAATTAATCAAACAAGCAAAAGAATCTATCCGGACAGAGAAAATGATTACAAAAAAAGAGAACTTATATCATGAAGATGGTGTGTGTGAGACAGTATGTTCCAAGGAGGCCATTGAAAATCTACAAAACTAGCTAACTTTACCTCAGAAGCTCGTAGATTCCAGAATCTATAAGTATTTCCATTGGTGATTAACAGATTACAGCAATCCATAAGTATCTCACACAAAATCTATCATTTTACTCGACACAATCATTAAAAGGAACAATTTCTAACTGCTAACCATAAAACCAAACCCTAAATCAAACACGAGTTAAGATTTTCAGGCAGATGGGTTTCATCTGAAACTGGAACACGATCAAATGGTAAAGACAAAATTTTAAAAGCAACAAATGAAGAAAGGAAATTGGAAAAATACATTGAAATCATCACCGACGGAATTGAACTCTTTGTTTGCTCTATTGCCCTAACCAATAAGACCCGACTTTGTTCATTATCTGATCCATCTCTGCTTAAAGCTTAATCCTTTGAAACAGAGCGAACGAGAAAGAGAAGACTTTCTCTCCCTCTGTCTCGTCGTCGTTTGCGTGTGAGAGAGAAGATGATTGAGAGGAGGACTCGATGGGGGAGAGAGAAGACGAATCCGGCGAGAAAGTGAGACGAATCCGCCGAGAGAAAGAGGAGCCAAAATCGCTTCCAAAGAGAGAAGATGTCCCGATTTTTTTGCTTCCTCTCATTTTGGTTCAGCTGGGGTTTTCACACTTTGGCCCAATATTATTTTGACACGTGTCTATTGTGAGACTCCGTTTGAGTGTCTCACCGAGAATCTCATTAACAATCTTTTTCTTTTTATTTTCCATTTTATTTTTATTTGATGAACCTCTCTCAAATTCACAGTTGGGCATGCTCTGAAGAGCTAAGGAGACTAAGAAAGACCAAAGAGTGAGATAGCATTCACCTTACCACCTTCTAAAATAAACACTTAGACTTTTTTGTATGATGTTGTATTATATGTTGTTTTATCCATCTTGGTTCACCTATCTTGGTTAACACAATTGTTTTAACCATTTCAACTCAATTTTATGTATTATAAATTTAGTGTCTCAATAAATCTCCATCAATGTATAAATTATGGAAATCCAACATACACACGTAGTATTTTAATGAGGGCATAAAGAATAATAATGGATCGTATAATGAATATCAAAGAATGAACAACAAGAAATCCTTAGTCGGATTGAATGAATATAATGATTAATGTTTAAACTCTAACTCGCTCTGCTTCACTTGAATGACGTGCTTCCTCTTCCTCCTCTCTTTTTATTCTCCTCGTTCAACTATCGTACTTCGTAGAAAGTAGGCTTAATCTGAACCACTCACCCGCTTCCCTGAATCTTGGATTGCTCCTTGATCGGGCCGCCTTATCTCCCAAGCTGAGTCGGGCTTCAATTATTATCGAGCCGCCTTATCTCCTAATGGGCCAGTCGAAAGCCCAATATGTTAACTGGGTGGATTCCTCCCTCAACACCAGTCAATAGTCAAAGCTACAAACAATCCTACAATATATTAATAGAGAAGTGACTTAAGTTGTTTTTGTCCACATGTCACCCACAAATATAAAGTTGGCTAATAAACTCTTACGTGGACTTTAAAAATTATTTTTAAAAATAATTCTTTTAGGGATTGTTGTGAGAGAGCTAGATTTTGTGGCGAATCCCAAATCGTAGTATGTGTTTGTTAAAATCCATCATACAAAGAATTAAATTTGTTCTTCACTGATTTTCAATGGGGTTTCTCTTTTTAATTTTTCAAAACAGTTAAGATTTGAGCTTAGTTGTTTTCTGAGTATCGGACCACTTTTTGAGGATGAATTCTGGGTTTCTCTTAAATTTTTTTAGTATTCTGGGTCGATGGTGGATAGTTCCAATAATTATCTCTGTCTGCCTGATCGATGATGTTGTGCTTTTAATTATAGACGAAAATTTTCAGAATAGTTAATCGTGACTATATTGTTCTCGAGATTTTTGTATCATTTCGTGTTTGTACAATTTATTAATATGACCAAGAAGAAGAAGAAAGAGAGAGACACACACATGTTATGTTTTGAGAGTTAGATTGTTCTGTAAGCTAATGTATTAGTTCTGATTCTCATGCTTTTGGTTGATATTTAGCAAGCATTAAGTGGTATAAGTCATATATAATTTGGTGACAAAGAGGATATATTTGTCTTCTAAAAAGCGTATTACGTTCGCGAAACAACGAGAATTGAGTGGGACAATGGAGAGCGAATCAGATACAAAGCTTAAGAAGCAACTCTTTGATGCTAAGTATAAAGAGATCAGTGGACACAACATCTTTGCACCACTGCCTGAGATATAACCTCGGTCTGGAACAACTTAAGCTTTGGCTTTAAAAGATAATTTCAACCTCGGTTCTCCAATCGTAAGACCTTCTTAATCGCTATATTTTTTTGTAGCCTGAAGAAGACTCATTTGTGAAGACAACAAAATAGATTTATGACAAGAAGTTCGCAGAACTTTCAGGGAACGATATATATATTCAAACGAGATGCGACGTCAACATCTGCCGAGAAACATATGAGTGAAGCGAAGCTTAAGGAGGGAACAACATATTTGCAGATGGTAAAGTGAAGTCAAGAGACTATCTAGGCGGTGTCCGTGAACCACCGGGTGAATAGACAAGCATTGCACTTGATGTGTGTTATTGTGTCGAATCCCCAAACACTTCAGCTCATAGTGTTATTTGTATTATGCAGTTTTGTCGGTTATGGCCATTATTATTGTGTTTTGAAGCTGTTAGGGCTTCTCTCTAATGTATCTCCTGTAATACTAAAACAAGTTCAAGCTTAAAATTTTTTGGAGATTATTTATTATTAGTGTTCTTAGTTACTATACTGAGGATGTTGCTTGCGTTGGAAGCAAAAAAAATTTGTTTTCGGGTCTGCCAAAAATTGGTAGTAGATATTAGTAGTTTCTAGCATAATGTAGGCTAACTAATCTTCTAAGAAACTTACGTTTGGTGTAACACAAAAGTTAAGACTATGTCTTAGTAATGATATTGTGCATATATGTGTACATCAAATGAAATTTACTAACTTGAGCAACATCGTAATATGAGGGTTGACGAGTTTGCTATTTTTGAATATTGAATATGAATGATGGTAAAGAAAAGTAGTTTCATAGATGGTAGATCGGACGACTGGATGTGATGGACCTCTTGGTAACTTTCACTATTGTGACTTAGAAGTTAGAACCAATTCAATGCGACATAGATATTGCTTTTTATATCTTCTGATTTTTTTTTCGAACTTTTAACTTGTGACTAAAATTTTTAAATATAGATCATTTTGATTGGTCAAATTAAAATTAACTTATCCTCATATATATTGTCACCCACATATATAAAGTTGGCTAATATAGGTGGAGTTTGATTGTGCTTAAGAAGATTAATAGAGCTACTGGAAGTTCTAGAAAGGATAAAGAAATGAGTTTAGAGGAACAAGTTGCTTCTGATGAAGCAAATAAACGTGAATGGGTACTATTTTGTTCCTTCCTCTCTTTTTTTCTGTATAAGAGGAAAGGAAGAAATTTGGCCAAGGAATTAATATTTTCCAAGCATAGTAATATATATCATGGATACTACTTATGTAGAGATGAGTGTGATCCTTAGTGGTGTTGGTTTAAGAATCTTATATGATCTTGAATTGGTTTTGTAAAGAGTAGGAGGGTTAAGTAGGTTTCATTGTTATGTTTACTAATTTAGGGTTGTTTTTTTTCATTTATCAAAGGGTTTAATTAAAAATTTCTTTCTTAGTACTATTGATCTGCTTCTGTTTTTCTATGTCGAATTTATGACTATTTCCCAGAATTCTTTCAAAAAATCCATTTCTATGTGTAAGTTTTGTATTACAATCCATATATGGAAGGTGAGGCACTAAACTTACATGATGCTTTTTTGCAAAGTCAAGCTCTGGAGGGCATCGTTCTGTATATGATATTTTTCACAACCTAAACTTAATCATTTGGTGGCTGTCTTATAAGTGATAGCAGACAGTACACTTTGTCTAAAAGTTCTTAAAGTTAGGATAAATATGTAAGGGTGGACTTCTGGAATTGTAGGAACGTGAACGGGCTTGAGATGTAGCATCACTATTTCTTTTTATCTGTATTAGCTCGAGATAATTGAAATGTTTGGCTCAAAAGAAAGTATAGAAAAGACCAGATTAAGTACACTCTTAGATAAAAGGATGTGGGTACCATTTGATCCATCTCTTCCAAAGATAAAACACCTTCTCTTTATTTACATGCAAACACTTTTCTCATGACTTTTTTTAAACCAAATTAAAATTGAACTTCATCAGATTAAAATAAACCAAACCATATTAACTTCAGTTGAGTCCAATTAGAGTTTTATCCGTGTTCTTAATATACAATATTCATAATATAATACATAGGATAAATAAATTTTAAAAAAACTAAAAGTCTGCACATGGTGCGTGCCGACCATCTAGGTGAAATAGAATAAATTAAAACACACATGCCGATCACTTATGTTATACACATATTAAGATTTTTTTTAAAATTAAGGTTTTGGTATCTTTATGGTTGAAGTCTGATAAGTTTATTCTTCGTTTAAATTTTACACTTATGAGCTATGATATATTTGATACAATAATATTTTGTAATATTCATTTGCACTTAATCTCGCTGGAAATAAACATAGCAAATGATTTAAAAAAGATAACAACACATCATCACTTTTAACATATAATGATAAATATATTATAAATAGCATAGATATATAGGATACATAACTGCCCGCACACGGTGGAGACTAGTCATCTTTGTCTATAAATTTTGTGGTCCAACCATGAAATTCATAGTTCACTTTTTTATTTATTTTATGAAAGATAAAAGTATAATGTTTTTTTATGTGATTGGCAAGTGTACTTTTTACTTCGCTTACTTTTTACTTCGCCAGGAGAAGCGAAGTAAAAAGCGCACGGACCGATCATTCCTCTAAATATACATGTTTTTTAAAATTATTATTAACGATTTATCTTAAAATCTGTAAATACTATCAAAGTCTGGTAAAAAAAATATTCTTTGAACTATGGTACATTTGATACAGTAATATTCTGTAATATTTATCTACACTTAATATTAATATAGTATATCATACAAATTTGTAAAAGTACCAGATGTAATACATAGTATTATAAAGTTATATTTAATTTTAATTTTGTAATTTATAATAAAAAATTTCTTAGCTTTATGGCCGATAATTCTTCTGATGCACATGTTGTGTATTTTATTATTATTTATTAGCGATTTGATATATTTTTTTTCTAAGTTATCATAAAATGTTCAAATATGATTGAATTTCTATAATTTTTTTATAACTTTAGAAAATGTTGGATTGTTTTCACCGAGACAATTCTCTCATGGACAACTTTATGTAGCACTATCGATGGTTAAGTCTAGAATAATGGTAAATATAGGTTAAAACTGAAAGAGAAATGTTATGTACAAGAAAATCTTCGAAAATGTTGGTTAGAACAAGGGTAAGTCTATTGATTTGCTTTTTTTGTTCGTTGTTTTCTCTTCGTTTTACAATTCTTTGTTTTTTCCTACTGTTGACTCAAATGTTGCAAATGTTTTTTCCATCTTATAATAGAATCATTTTTTATTTTAAAATCATATATTTTTTAATAAAAATATTGGCAGTCCACATATGGTATGTTCCTTTGTTGTTTTCATCCCTTGCTTTGTTTTATGACACTAAATTTCTTTGCTCTTTTTGTTCAACTATTATTTACAACACATCATTATATATATTTAAAATAAAATATTGACAGTCCACACATGTGCTAACCAATCATCTAGTAAATTTTACAAGCTATATATTTAAATCTATAACAGTAAAAAAGTAATATATAAAAAGCTTTAGTCAAGTTCCAACGATCTATCGTCTACACATACATCTTTTGTTGTTCAACACCAATAAAAACCGGCGTGCAGTGACCAAACCCAGTGTGACTTTGGAGAACAGTGCAATCTCGTGAACAAAAGACAGACGTTTTTTGTTTGTTTGGAAGCACTTTAGTTTGTGGGTCCATTTTACACATATGAAATGAGTATGAACACACATTGATCTTGGTCTCTTGGGATATGTCCCCTACGCATTTCACGGGTCGAGATAGAAGAAAAATAAAACACCTAACCTTATAACCACTCCATATATATGATTGTGATCTATTTCTACTACACTCAAATCTCCCTATATGGCTGTAGTTGGTGTAACACCATATCCAAGAATGCAACAGAACAGTTGTACAGTTATTCTTGGATACTTGTTCCTTTAATTAGTCGTTTAAACTCAAATTAGGCCGTACCTTATATGATACTTGTTCCTTTGTGACAATGACGATTGCTTTAGCTTAATCTTTCAAATTGTAGCTGTAAGTAATCTTTTTACTTTTTTTACCAATCTAACCAAACAATAACAAGCACACACACAAATCTGGCAAATATAGCAAGCATCTCCGACCTCCATTAAACGATCGGATAAAAAGAAAACCCCAAATTTAAAACATTTTATCATAATCATATCCCCATAGAGTCACTAACTATAAACCCTTAATTAGTACCTTCTAGAAGCTTTCTTGCACTAAACTTTCAGTTTTCACACAACACTATTATATCTTTGAAATCTTAAACCCATAACATAATACATATATCAAATCGTTAATCTCATGGAGCTCCATTGTTGGCATAGATGTTAACAAGCGCAAGAGCATTACTTGTTAATCTCTTCACTTCCTCCACACGATCACAAACCCTCGTCTTAATCACTCCTGCTAATTCCTCTAAATCTTCGAATCCGTCCGTACACGTGTCCTCGTCCGTCAATGCAGCACTCATCCACGTCTGCACGTTACTCATCTGAAACCTAAACGTCTCCACCGATCTCCTCCCCGCCGCAACGCCGCCGTTCATGTCCCTTAGTTGTCGGAGAGACCCTCTCATCTCCTCCACCGCGTCTTTAACGTTCGAGACGCAGTCGTGGATTGCGGCGGTGGCGGTTTGACGGCCGTTGGTGGTCACGGCGGAGGAGCGTGAGAGTTTGGAGAGAAAAGCCGCCGTGGATTTGGCCTGTGAGAGAGAGACTCCGATTGCGAGTTTGGCAAGCCTCGCCGGACTGTCTTGGACGGCGGAGGCGTATCCGGCAAGTGACGTGAAGCACACGTCTGGATACAGAGTAGCGTTGCAGCTTGTCCGGATGAAATCGAGATCGTTGGTTGTTGTTGTGTCTGGAGAGAAACGGACGGCTGAGATTGATCGGGAGAGCAAAAGAAAGGTGGTGATGAAGAAGAGAAACGCCGTCGTATGAGTTTGGCTTACCATCTTGTTGTTTTTCCAACTTGTTCTTGTGTGTTTTTTTGGTTCTTCCGTTAGATTAAGATTAATAGGTGGAGTGATTGGCGGTTTATGTAGGCTTCAGAGTTCAGAGGTTTTGAGGAATTTACAATTTTACCCGTCCTTTTGGCATGGGAATGACTATATTACCACTAATCATTTTGTCTCTTCACGGATTCTATTTTTCGGTTATACGGATGGGACCAATATAATTCACACTCAGCCATTTAACTTCATTGTAAAGTGTGAATCATATTGGCATATTCTGCTTATTTCTACATTTATACATCTTCGCAATGGCGGCTCAATGGAAAAGTAGCCTCTCAACCTTATGGTGTTTATAATTTTTTTTCTTTCTGAAAATTGATTTTCGTATAAGAGTAAATTTTACGAAAAAAAAATTGACCCTGAACATTTGCGCACCTTACACACCCCCAGAACCACTCCTGCATTTTCGTTTCATAATATTTTTTTCCCCACTCTAGAATCAAATACTTATTAAAATGTAAACTATCTCTCTCTTAAGAATAAAATTTGGACAGGATAAATTTTTTTTAAAAAATTGGATTTTAAATTATTTTTGTAACTCAAATATACAGTTTTATATTAACAGGAAATACGATATGAACTTTTAAATAGTTGATAATGGGACCAACAAAAAGTTAGGGGATTCCATGGAGATGCACCTACCTTCTTTATTTTGCGATTCCATTTGCCGTACCAAAGCAATACGTTAAAAAATTATTCGTTCACGCAAAACTTATACACCATTCAATTCAACAGCCAAATTGTTCTCTTAAATCCTCTTCATCTTGTCGAATGCGTATGGAAATCTTATATCCAAACTACGCACAAGTAAATATTAAGAGGTTACATATCCAAATTAATTGATGATGAATAGTAATGGCTACTGTTTGTTTAACTCTTTGAGGCCCTAAGTACAGATTGTATAGCGGTACCGAATATATAATTTATATTTTGTATTTTTTTTTTGGTATAGAGTCTCTAATCAGCGTATATATATGATAAACTAGATCTAGAATTTCTAAACCTTTTGCATACTATAGGATTACTATCACACTGTTAGGAGATTATCAATTGAGAAATAGTTTGTTATGGTATTAGACCAACCATATATGCTTTATAAGGAGATAAGTAAAACTCCAAACAATGGTATATTCTTGGCAAGCAAGTGCTTAGTGTTATGATGACTATAGTGAATATAGTGGGGAGGTGGCCGACTTATTGTTATTGCGTAAGCCATAGTCTACGTATATATATACACGCATGTTTTCCATTATATTTCCCTATTCGTGAAATACGTTTAATTTAGTTGGCATTTGAAGTCTAGTGTTGGTTAATATGTGAATATGTGATGGAGGCTTAAGTAACGAATTCTGTTGTCTTCTTTTAGAAGACGGCCATTGTCCATTGACATTATCCGTGAGGAGCTAGGGTAGGGTCCCTTTTTGATTTTGACCTCTTTATTTCTGAAAAAGCACAATCATATGATAAACATAATGATTGTTTTTAGTTAATTACGAACTTTAACTTTGTAGAGATTCGTGGCGAGATTGGCTCAGACTCTACACTCAATTACTTCAAAAACAAAAAAAAAGATAGGACGTAAAGGCCACATGGGAACATTAATTCCTCTTTTTTTTATCTCAATCTAATTTTATTCGGAAGTAAATTTTTTGGCCAACAACCTTACAAACCCAAAGTCACCAAATCAGTAGATAGGTAACAAAATAAAAGACCAGAATCTACCTCGTACACTCCAACTTTAAGCACTGGCGAAGCCAACTCGGACCATTACATGAAATATAGGATTGGTAACGATAGTCCCTTGTAACGCTGAGAGCGATGCTCGTAGCTGGCTGATTTGCTGATACTGCGACTAAGTCAAAAGTCGTCCCTGGACTCGAACGTAAGGCTGCAAACACCTTATTTAACAGTGCCCGCAAAGAAGGAAAATGTGATGGATGCTTAAGGGCATCCAAGAGTTGATTACTTGATATCTCAAGTATGATATTCTGAAGGTGTAGGTCAATCATGCAATTAAGTATCCAAAGAAAGCCTTCAAGTTCTGCGGCTAATTTTGATGAAGTCTTCGCAAAAGCATTGCGACCATGAAACAACGGCGTACCATTATGGTTACGCACAATCCAACCCGTCCCACTAAGCCGGTCAGGATGAACCCAAGAACTTGCTATATTACATTTAACCTGGGGAGCAAATGGCTTTTTCCAAGACTCCGGAGCAACATCAGACGCAGGCCTGTGCTCTGATAAGTTATATGTGTTCCATTCCCTACCGTCATTTCTCGCCTGTTGAATAATGAAGTGCGCTGTCACTGATTGTTGCTCAAACACCAACCCATTTCGCGCTTTCCAAATATGCCACAATAACCATGGAGCCGAAACGTCTGCGAAGGCAGTATCTTGATTCATCAAAAACTAAAAATTAAGGAACACTGAATTCGCAGAAAAGCCATGAGGTGGAACTTGCAACCCAGATAACTCCCACGCTTCCGCTGCCGTAGGGCAATGAAACAACATATGACAAATAGTTTCATTAGCTACACGACATGCAGTACACATAGGGTCCATATTTATGCCTTTGGAGGCAAGTCGATCCCTGACGGCTAACGCCCCAACTAGACATCTCCATAGAAAGTGCTTGACTTTAGGGGCTACCTTAACCCTCCATATTTTCCTCCACAAAGCCTTTTCCAAGGGAGGTAATTGATTGTCCTCCGCTATTACTGAAGCCGTGAGTAATTTATAACCACTCTTTACAGAATATGAACCCGAAGGGGTGTAACCCCAAATAAACCCATCACGAGAGAAACGGGAAGGTCGAATCCTCTTAATTATGGCTATATCTTTATCATAAAAAAGCTCATGGAGAAGGTTTTCATCCCAGACATCCGAGTCAGGAATTATCAAGTCAGCAACAGTGAGATCCATGTCAAAAGTCCTTTGCCTTGGTACCGGAATTCGTGGAGCTAAATAAAAAACCAACATTCAGAGAAGACCAAGGTTTGCCGACCCTCACCAATAGCTTTTACCAGCCCCTTCCTTAAGAGATCTCGTCTAAATAATATACTCCTCCAGGCATAAGAAGGTATGTTGCCAGTAGAGCAATCTAGAAAATCATACTTTGGGAAGTAACGACTTTTAAGGAGCCTAGACAGCAAGGAATTTGGGTTGTCGAGCAAACGCCACGCCTGTTTATACAACAAAGCTTGATTAAACGAAGCAATGTCATGGAAGCCTAACCCACCATTCTCTTTTGTCATACATAGTTTTTTCCAAGCAACCCACAAAATCTTCTTTTTGTTCTCCCCGCTACTCCACCAATATTCCGTCATAGCAGTCGTTAATTTCTGGCACAAGTCCTTGGAAAGTCGGAAGCAAGACATAGCGTAGACGGGCATAGCAAGTGCTATCGACTTCAACAAGATCTCTTTACCTCCTTGCGAAAGAGCCTTACCAAACCAGCCATTTAGTCTGGACTTGAGTTTTTCATAGATAAATTGAAGCAATTTCCTTTTTGATCCACTGAAACACTCTGAAAGGCCTAAGTAAGTACCCTCCCCACCTTCCTTTGCAATCCCTAAGATCTGACGTAATGGGTCTTTGCGATGCTCAGCAATTTGTTTCCCAAAGATAATTGATGATTTAGCGGGGTTAATCAGTTGACCAGAAGCCTCCCCATACAGATTCAGGCACCGCATAATTTCTGCACACTCAGCAGTTGATGCCTTACACATGAGCAGACTATCATCCGCAAAAAGCAAATGATGTACTGTTGGACCATTTTTCACCAATGAAATGCCATTTAATCGAGCGGCATTTTCCGATTGATTCAAGACATTAATCAAAGCCTCCGCACCCAACACAAAAAAGAACGGAGAAAGAGGATCTCCTTGACGCAACCCTCTCTCCGGTTTAATGAAACCATGTGCATGTCCATTTAAGAGCACAAAATAGGAGACTGACGTAATGCAAGCCATAATCCATTTCACCCAGGTAGCATCAATACCAAATTTCCGCATCAGTTTCTCCAGGAAGACCCACTCCACTCTATCGTAAGCTTTAGACATATCAGTTTTAATAGCCATGAAATCCTGACTAACAAAATCTTTAGTACGAAGAGCATGGGTAACCTCATGAGCAATCAATATGTTGTCCGTAATTAGGCGACCAGCCACAAAAGCTCCCTGAGTATCCGAGACTAAATCCGGTAAAACCATTTTCAATCTATCGCAAAGGATCTTCGATATGATCTTGTAATGCACAAAACATAAGCTAATAGGCCTTAAATCTTTCATGTGAGTTGGCGCAGTGATCTTGGGTAGGAGACAAATGTTTGTATGGTTCCAATCAGCAGGTAATACACCCGATACGAAAAATGCTAAAATTTTCCGTATAATTGACGGACCAACAATGTTCCAAAATTTTTTATAAAACACCCCCGTGAAACCATCTGCACCAGGAGCACTACTCCCGTAGATCGAAAAAGCCGCCAACTTAATTTCCTCCGGAGTGATCGGCCGAGTGAGGCTTACATTCATATCTGCCGAGATTCGCGGCGTTAATCCTACGAATAGTTCAACCATACTACCCGAATTAGTAGAGGTAAACATATTGCGAAAGTAGTCAATAGCGACTTGGCCCTTCGACCCCTCAGCATAACATTCCCGGTTATCCGCATCATGAAGCATAATGATGCGATTTCGCATTCGACGACCCTTAACAAAGTTATGGAAGTATCGGGTGTTACAGTCACCAATTTTCAACCATTTAACCCGTGACTTTTGTTTCGAAAGCCGTTCCTCATCACGATATGCTTTAGCGACCTCAGACTTTAAGTGCATTAGCAAGTGGGGATCAAGCAGTAATTTGCTGACCTCAGCTTCTAACGCAGTATGCAAGGCAGCAAGACGAGTTTTTGAATTTTGGTTTGTGGTTCGCTTCCATTCTGATAACTCCTTTCGAACGTTTGATATGCGCTCAACTAGAGGAATAACACGGTCCTCATCGGTGCCTAACCACCCTTTCCGAACAATATTATCGACTCCTTCCTGATCTAGCCATCGTTTATCAAAATAAAAATTTCCCCGACTACGCTCCATTGGGTCAAAGACAAACTTTATTAAGATCGGCCTATGGTCAGACCCCCATAATTTTAAGTAAGTCATTTTCGATCTCGGGAAAAAATTAAACCAGGAATCGTTTCCAAAACTACGATCAAGCTTACACTGCACATACTGGCCCTCTCGCCAACCCGTCCACGAAAAGGAATTCCCCTCACTGTTAAGTTCACGAATTTTACAATTGGAGACCATAATTCTGAAGTCCCAAAAAGTGTATTCCTCGCGAATGGAGCCACCTAACTTTTCATCATTACTCAGTAATTCATTAAAATCACCCACCAATAACCACGCATCATCAAGATGTAAAGCAATTTGAGCCACAGCAGCCCACACAGGCAAACGGAGACCGGAAACCGGTTCACCATAGACACAAGAGAGAAAATAAGAAACCTCTTCTTTTATCTATCTTATTAATATAAAAACTTAAAACATTAAAACCTTTTTAAACATAATCCAAACTACAGAGTAGATAGTCCAAAACAAGGGAGCCCAGATGAAACACAACACAATCAACGACAAAGGAAAACAACCTCAACCTATATAGAATTAAACCAAAATCTCCAAGCAGCTAGTTAATTTGCAACTATATTGGTTGTCCTTGAGTGAAGGTTCCCGAAAATCATATGGAAGAAGGCAAAAGCCACAAATTCGAGGAAAAAAAAAGAGAGTTGTTTTAAACAACTCGTGCATGATTTATATCATTTGTGCTGCGATAATTTATGAAGTCGGAATGTTGGATATGATGATAGCTGATGTAACTGAGTATGTCACAGAGAATACAAATAGGCTTGCAGACCTTATCGAGATAAGTAAGGTAGTATAGAATGGTTCGGGAATTTCTTGTGAATTAAGCGAAGGTCGATCAAGAGATCTTTTAGTATTTATGAGTATGTCGATGCCTAAGTAGGTCGATGTTTTACAAGTAAAGCAAGTACTCAAGAAAGTATGAAGTCGATCCCCTTTTTCTGTGTCCTCCCATGTCTATTTATAGTGGCAAGTGAACTAGGGTTTTGCCTGAATGTCTTTGTCGAACAGGTTGACCAATGTCGCCCTCCTCTTCTTTGGTGTAAAAAGGATATTGGGTCTTATCCGTGTTGGGAGTGGTCGAATCTTTTTATTTCGGGGAAAGGTCCCTTTTGCCGGTCATTGAAATTGACAGAAGGTATGGGACGTCGAGTTCGGAGTCCATGCCTCGTTCCGTGAGCTGTCATCGAGAGGTCTCTATCGTTGGCTCTATAATCGAGGCTTTGACGATAACGATGAGGTCGACGTTCTTGGGCTTTGAATATGTTCTTCTGGTACTTCGGATTCGGATTGACAGGCCCATTAGTCAATCGGGTCTTTCTCAAGTTGGTAGGCCGTGTGCGGCCCGTATCCAACAATATTCCCCCCAGATGCTTCAGCGCAAAGCGCGTGAAGCGTGGCAGGGAAAGAGACGTCTTGCTGAACTGATTGATTTGAGAAAGATTCCCATGCGTTGGTGACGTGGCGTGATGTCATTGGCTAGCGTCGAGGTGTGGGTAGAGATCGAAGCGCCGNAGCGTCGAGGTGTGGGTAGAGATCGAAGCGCCGCCTAGCAAAAACAATAATTGCCCTAGTTTAATTTTCTTTTATATACTCAGAGATCGAAGCGCCGCAAGCTGAAGCAATAATTGCCCTAGTTTTATTTTCCTTTATATACCCCGATCTTCTTACGATTCCTTCACTTTGCTTTCAGAGGATTCAGTAAAAGGTGCGTACTCGACCTCTCTCTCTATTTCTTCTCGTACTCTTGCAATATTAGTTATGTCGTCGACGACAATGTTAGAGCACCTTAGGGCTGAGAAGGCCGCGGCCCCGATTGTGGGATCGTCCTCTGAGTCGTCGAGTTGTTCGGGTCGCTCAGAGTCGGGGGATAGGGCGTCGGAGACATCATCCGAGACGTCCTCGGGTTGCGATTCGGTGAGACGCGGCGATGACGGCGATTCTCGTCTAATCGATGTTCCTATGTTAAGAGACGAGGATCTGTTCGAGAGTTGGGATTCGGCGGGGGTCCCGGCGGATATTGAAGTTCCTGTTGTGGTCGACCTGGAGGGCGAAGGTCGTCTTGCAGCGACCGTACCATCCGGTAGTGGGCAGAAGCGGACACGTGGTTTGCAAAGTCGACCACTGGACGGTTGTCCTACGCAATCGAAGGAAAATTCCATTCGGAAGACCTTTAGGAAGTGTGGCATCCCTTCCGAGGTGTCGTTCATCGTTCCGACTCCCGAGGAATGTCCTTGGTCGTGTCCGCCGGGTTACGTCTGTTTATACGAGTTGTATTTCGCTTGGTGTCGACTTCAATTTCCTTTGCCCAGGCTCCTCATCGAGTACTGCAACGCGCATGGTCTAGCAGGCTCCCAATTAACGGCGAACTTGATTCGTAACTTTGTGGCTGTTATTACACTCGGCGCTGAGGCATGCATCGATGTCAGTCGTGCCTTGTTTGAAGAAATGACTGCGATCAAACTGAATCCCAGGTCGCCGAGGACGGTGTATGTTAATATGAAGCCTGAATATAATGTCGTGCCTGGGAAATCGAAGCGTGTTAATAATTGGCAGGGAAAATACTATTTTGTTTTAATGGACCATCGGACTTTATCTGATCCGGATTTGGTTCCTCAAACGAATTGGGTAAATAACTATGGTAGGCCGTCGAGGCCTTTGCTCGATTATCGTGTTTGGTCGCGCCTTTTGATTTTCTTTCTTTTGTTCTTGCAGCTCCTCATTGGGCCAGTGCTGCATTTTCCGTGACCTTTGCTGCTGACGTCGACAAGATCAGGGCTATTCCTAATAGAAGTTGGAAGGCGATCAGTAGGTTAGGTTGTTTTAGCCATGGTCTTGTTATGATTGCATGTCCTT
>OVAP01002503.1:0-19246 GCA_900406295.1 Aurinia saxatilis
GAAAAGCAAGTCTTTCGAGATTCCCTAGCGAACAACTAGCACTACTAAACATTTGATCGAGCAAGTTTAAGAATCTAACATTTATAAGCAATCTCATCATTGTTCCCTCATGATTTATGCAAATGAAATCCTAAATGAGACAAACAAAATGACATGAAATTATATGCTAAAGGAAAAATTCTTTTTGGTTTTTCAAAATTTTTAAATTTTTTTTCTAAATTTTATAGAAGATATGATGTTCAATGCAAAAGCATGAAAAATAAAACAACAAAGCTAGATTGTCATTAGCAACTAGCCATCTCCCCCAAACTTAAACTTCATCGTCGTGATGAATATTCAAATTTGGAGAAAGGGACCGATAAAAAAAGAAAACCGAAATGTCATGGAAAATATGAAACAAAATGCAAGTGTATATTACAAAAGATGAAATAGGTACTTCGAACTCAAGGGTGTGAAGAAGATGGTGCACCGGGGTTGGGAGGGTCCTCCACCTCGTACTCCGAGAAACCGGATATGATTGGTGAAGTGGCGGGTTGAGTAGTCCTTCCCATCAACCGATCATACTCATCAAGCCTTGTCATCATAAGCGTGTTGAAACGGTCTTGAAGCTCGTGTTGCTCGACGAACCACCTCTCATGATCATTCTCCGGCTCGAAGGGAAAGTGTTGTGCATGTAACGGAACATTTCTTCGAGGTCTCATCATGAGGCGGTGCGGCTCGATGAGGTGGTGGTGCGGCTTGCTCTTGCTCGAGTTGCTCCCGTCCTTGGTCTCCTCCTTCGTTCTCCACAACTCCGTAATGAAACTTGATGTTTGATCGAGTGTTTAGGGCTGTGAGTGCGCTATTTGGCAAGGTGAAGGTGCAATTCCACTTGTGGACATCACGGAAGTAGTAGATGTACTCTCCTTGTGTGAATGGTGATGCCTTTATGGTCTTTGCGGTCGTGTGCCTCTAGGTCAAGTGTCTCCATAACCGGATCATAAGCATGAAGATGAAGCAGAGCATAAGACTCAGTGAATATTGGTACCAAAACTACCCCAATTGATGAAACCAGATGTGCAAGAGGGGAGATGAGGCACTAATGTTGGTGTCTTCTCAATTCCGTAGCAAGGACGCATCCATGACCTTGTTTTGGAAATCATCTTGAAACTCAACTCCATCATTGCGAAGATGAATGATGTGTTTCAAGCCTTGGAAAAGGAGACAAAAATCACCCATCTTCACCTTTCCAATGTCCATCCTCGGAAAGAAGATGTTGGCAAGGTATCGATGTGCAGTCGAAAGAACCGGATTCCTTATCAAAGATGCTTTGGATGCCCCATGAGAGAATGGTTTGTTGCTTACAATGATCTTCCAAAACTCGTTCGCTTGTCGAAAGTCGGGAAGCTCGGCCAAATTCCCATTGCCGAACCCATACGCTTGACAAACTTAACCATGGGAATTGTGTAAACCACGTTGTAAACCTTGAAGCTCAATTGGCACTCGTTTGATTTCTTCCTTCATGGATGCTCATATGTGACCTCTAAAGTGGCTAGGAATTGGCGAGTGAGCTCTGGGTATGAGTGATAGGCATCTCGAGAAAGCTTCCCGAGCCTCATTCGTCAAACAAACTCTTTGACATCTTCATACACACCTATCGCGGTGAGGAACTCCTTTGATAGAAACCGAGTTGGAGCGAATTTGATCCTTCCCAAGGCATCATATCGGTCCTTCTCCTCCTCACTCCATCTCGGACAATCACAAGGTGTCAAGGCTTGTTGAGGCACAACCTCTTCTCTTTCCTTTCTCTTGGAACCTCCTCGTGATGAGCCACTTCCCCTAGTTACCTTCGATTTTGCTCTTGTGTTCATCAGCCTACAAGAGTAAATGAGAGACTAAGGATCAAGATAACAACCATTCACACTCCATTCTCAATCAAATGAAACAACACCACATTACACAAAAGGGACCAAGATATTATCATTGCAATTCCAAAGAAAATTTTGCCCAAATGTGTGTATGTTGCCACAAGTCACTAAATTCTATCAATAAGACCAATCAAGACAATCAATCAAGCAAGCCAACAAACAAAATTCAAACTTTTTTCCCAAAATCATCAAATTTTCGTCACTATTCATGGGGTGTTACAAATGTCTTCACAAACACCAAATTCTCTATCAATAACTCCAAATTCTAGAAAGGGAATCAATCCTATACCCATAAACAACTCATAAACAATCACAAAGACCCATTCCAAGTAGAGAATCATCAAACCTAAACCTTGGAAATATTTCTAATTGAGAGAGTTTTAGAGATTGCACCTTGAGATTCTTAATGAATGATTGATAGAGAATGAATGAGGATACTAGACTTTGGATGGGAGAATAGAACCATCTTGAAAGGGTCCTCCATCATCGAGCTTTAAAACTTGAGCCATAGAATCCGTTATCATACCCAAATTGTTGGTCTTGAGATCCGGCGGAAGGAGAATCCGAGCCTTAGCGAATGGCTTGGTTCCACCCTTACAAACCACCTTGCATTCGAGTTTTCCATTAATAAACACCGATGGTTTAAAGGTAAGGGGTGGATGTCTCGGTTCACGGGGCACACATTTAGCTTTCTCAAGCTTCTTCTTCTTAGGCTTCACTTTCTTGACTACCAGAATAATATCTTGCGGCTTCTTCTCAAGCTTAGCCACTTGTTCAACCATGACCACTTGGGACTTATCAACCAGCTTCGTATCAACCTCTAACACATCCTCAACAAGATTTGTAGCATCCTTAACTTTATCCGGTCCCTTTTGCTCAATGGTAACTTCTCCATTTGTGATTGAACCACAAAATCCAAGTGGATGTTCAATGGCATAGTGAACCTTATCGTCGACATTCTTAAGCACCATGACCTTCTTGACATAATCAATATTGGCTCCCACCGTCATGAGGAAAGGAGCTCCAAGTAGGAGGGGTTGCTTTTTAGAACCAACCATGTCCAAGACGATAAAATCCGTTGGTACAATGCAATCTCCAACTTTTAGCGGGTAATCTTCTATGATACCTTTTGGATACTTCGAAGAAGCATCTCCAAAAATAAGGGATGTCGAATTCGGTTTCATACCCGTGATTCCCAATTCCTCCACCATTTCCGAAGAAATAACATTCACAAAAGCACCGAAATCACATAAAGCATCATCAATTGTGAAGCTTCCAAGAGAGAAATGTATGATGAATCGACCCGGATGAGTTTTCTTAACAAGTGTCTTGACCTTTGGAGAAGGGTCGATTTGAAAGCATCCTTCTTGCTCTCGATACCATACTTCAGACTTTGTTTCATCTCGTTCTTCTTGGTAAGCATATCTTTAAAGAACTTGGACCAAGTAGGGCTGTATGTTCTTAATAGCTTCCCTCAATGGAAGAGTTACCATAACAGTATTCATAATCTCAATGAATCGTTGACGTTGCTTCACCATCAATTGGTTTTTCAACCGAGAAGGGAATGGAAGTGGAGACTCATAAGGAGGGGGTTCAAACAAGACTATCTTTGCGGTCTCCTTAATACCATCCAAGAAACATTTCACCTTGGGCTTTGCAACCTCAACCATGACTTGACCATCTTCCTTTGGATCCTCTTTCGGTTCACGAACTTTCGGACCAACATCTTGGAGTTCCTTGCCACTCCTTAGTGTTATCATATTGCATTGAGCTTTGGGGTTCATCTTGGGTTTGGAGGGGAAATATCTCACGGGTTGTTTAGAAGATGATGAAGATTGAGCATTTTGGCATTTTGCCCGTTGAAGCTCGGCTTGCATAGCATCGAGCCGCCTTTGCGTTTCCTTTTGAAACTTCGCTTGAGTATGTTGATGTCCAGATAGGCTATCCATGATTTTTATTTAGCATTGCCTTAGTATCATCATTATGTGAAGAACCACCTTGGGATTGTGGGAAATTGCCTTGGAAATTTCCTCATTGTTGGAAGTTGTTTTCTCTAAGAAAATTTCCTTGTTGTTGTCGAAAGCTTGGATGAGATTGGTTCAAACCTTGCCCTTGGAAGTTGTTGGTGTATCCTTGAGGCCTTGTGTTGTAATTGTTCCCATGGGGTCGTGGGTTGAATGGTTGTTGTGGAGGATAGACTTGGTCTTGGGGGTTTTCCACATTGGGGCTTCTACAGGAGAGATTTGGATGAGATTGGTTGAAGGGTTTGTTGTAGTTGTTGACATAACTACAATATTCTTGTTGACCCGTAGATTGATCTTGGTTAGTCGTGTAAAATGTCTCTTGATAAGTCTCTTGAGAAAGCCCTTGGTTGTAGTCATCCACATAAGAAACATTTTTTTGACCGGTTCCCAATACTCGAGCTAACTTGTCAATCTTCTCATTAACCTCCCGAAGCTTTCCATCACTCATGCTAGAGCCAACCACACCAATAGAAGATCTATCATACTCACCTCCATAGCATGCATCACTTTGAGCAAGATTCTCTATCAAAGTCTCAGCTTGATCATAAGTCAAGCTTGCAAAGGTTCCATTACTTGCCGTATCCAAAGACCTTCAAATCCCATTATGAACACCTCTATAGAATATGCCTAAAGGTTCTCCTTTGATACACCATGATGAGGACAACTCCGAGACCTTTGAGATGATCCCTTAATTCACTCAAACTTTCCTCTCCCTTTTGCTTGAAGCTTTGTATCTCAATTCTAAAGCGAGCCGTCTTTTACTTGGGAAAGAATTGCCTCAACAACTAAGTCTTGACATTTGCCCAAGTAGACACATTGTTGGAAGGCACGGTTCGTTCCCAATAAGTGGATTTATCCTCTAGGGAGAATGGAAATACGATCATCTTCATGTATCTTCGGGAACACCATTTACCTTCAAAGCTCTATGGCACAAATGCTCAAAGTGATCCAAAATATCCAAGGGACACTCAACACTATGACCCTTAAAGGTAGATCGTTCCACCAACTCAAGCATTCAAGATTTAAGCTCAAATTTGGTAATAGGAATGAGAGGTGGAATGATTCCCAATTGTACCTCTCTTGTGTTCGGTTCATCGAACTCACAAATGGGTCTAGTATTGACTCCATTTCCAATTGGAGGTGACACCTCTTGCCTTTGTTCCTCCATCTCGTTATCAATAACCAACTCTTCTTCAATATCCAACCGTCTCAAGTGATCACTTCTCCCTCGATCTCTTAAGGCTCGAGCTTCTCTTCTTCGTTCCCTTTCCAAGTGGTTCAAATCCGGATGCAAATCAACAAGTTGTCCTTGTGGGTTGCCTCGGGTCATATACCTTGAAAAAGAAAGCAAAGACAAACACAAGAGAAACGACTAGTAAAGGAGAATGAAATAAAAGAAAATAAAGACTCTAGTCTCAATCGAATTTAAACTCTTAAAGGCTAATTCAAGATTCTCCCAATGGAAACGGGGCCATTTGAACAAGACGTTTTGTGTCTAGCGTTCAAAACCTTTCGCTAACCACAATTCACTTAAGTAATCATAGTATAGTTTAAGGGTCAATCCACTTGAGAGAACGATTAACGCGATAAGCACATCAAATCCTAATTAAGCTAAAACAATCAAAAGGGTTTGGTTTTCAAATGCAATCCTAAAACATGCAATAACTAAGCGAACTATTAAGCAATAAACAAGACAAGCAATAAAAGAAAACTAGAGCACTTAAACAAGCTAAACGGGTATATGATATCAATTAAGACAAATATTGATCGATAGGTAATGGCAATAACGATCAAGGGTAAATAGTAAATGACCTTGTGGAGGTTAGCTTTGCAATCAATTAACACAATCATAGGCAAATGACCACTAATCTATAGATTAACCCAAATCTCTTTGGTATTAATCCCTTTGAAAGTCATTAATTTGACTAATTTCCCAATTGTCAAATCAATGAAATCCAAACAAGAAAATTCAAGTCCAATCAACCACTAAGCACCTTAACTCATTTCCCAATGGCTAAGATGACAAAGCAAAACATTTTTTTCTTTCAAGCATTTCATCAAACACCTTGTGGGTGTGAGAAATGCCTATCATCTATTTCTAAGTGATCAAAGAAGAAACAACACTAAGCACACAAGATGTTTAAGGAATCCCTAATACTACCCCAAATCCACAATATCAACCACTAATCACCCTCTAATCTACCACACCCATCAATCAATGGAGAAACTACCCACACATAACCAAAGAAACAAGAGAAATTAAAAGACTAAGCATGATTAAAGAAGAGATTAATAGTTTGTCAAACAAGAGAAATTAAAAGACTAAGCATGATTAAAGAAGAGATTAATAGTTTGTCAAACCAAAAATCAAATCTTTGAATCTTAAGAACACGAACTAAGAGGATTAAAAAAGAGCTTATGGTTTTTGTTTTGGGTAAGCTTATCCTCTAAAATAAACAACAAAAAGGGTATTTATAGGCAAAACCCGAAAAAGTCAACAAAATTAACGAAAGTCAACAAAAAATTGGGGAAGAAGAAAATGTGGCTGACATTGGGTGAGGACCCGATGTCAGCACACAGGGAATGTGTCATTTTTAGCCATTTTGTGCAGTTGGCATCGGGTGTCCCACATCGGGTCACACCCGATGCCAGGTGCATTTTCTTCAACATTTACCTTCTCTTCACTCCTTTGCTTGATCCTTTGCTTGTTTGCTCATCCATTAGACCTCATGCATCCATTCCAAGTCCCCATCATGTCCTAATAGCTCAAGAAGTACCTAAAACATGCAAATATGCTATACGAATACAAGAATGCAAGTCTAAGTTCTAAATGCAAGCCAAAATGCATAATGTAACCAAATGCATGACAAACTATCAACAAATGAGGCAAAAACTAAATTAAATGAATGCAAAACAAAGGTGAAAACAGTCCTAAAATGCAACACATCACTAAACCCTAAAACCCAACAAAAACACTATAAGACATTTTAAAAATATTTAAAATGGTAATTTACTTTAAAATATGTAAAAAACAGAAGGTCTTTTAGGATTTAGAGTTCATTTAGAGTTCCAGGGTTTAGGGTTCAAGGTTAAAACCTTATATGGTTAAGGTTTAATGTTACTTGAGTCTAAGATTTAAGGTTTTATGGTTTAGATTTTAGTGATTTTTAAATAATAATATTTTTGGTGTTTAGGAGTTTAGGGTTTAGGTTTTAACACTAAACCGTATAACCCCAAAAAAAAAACATTATAAGACATTTCTAAAATATTATAATTGTAATTTACTTTAAAAAATATATAAAAATGGTCTTTTTGAAAGAAAAAAATAACACCAAAAATGGTATTTTGAAATTCTCTCTTATCTCCGTGCTTTAAAGTTGTTTATTATTATTTTACGGTATCAATTTTCACCACATCTTATAAAATATTCAAGTTGTTGTTGTTTCATGCTGTTAAGAAACTCATGTATGCTAATTTTCCAAATAATTTAGAATGAGATTTGACATGTCGAGTGATTGGTCGTATCACTTTTTTGTCAATTGTATGTGGAGAAATTTATCTAATAATATTGTTCAATATCGTGAGAGGTCCTACTATTTTTGAATAAATCCTAACAATTAATGAGAGGAATTTTTTATCTTTTAAAAACGAATGTTATGCACTAAGTTTGGTTGAGTAACTTTTGGCTTTTTGGTTTTTATGTTGTTATTTACATTGGTTTGGTTTAAGTTGAGTATTTGTCTAATGATAAAACATTTTAAATTCAACTAATTTTTGTATGAATATATTTTAAATAATTAACTCGCGCTAGCGCGGGCATCACCTAGTTTTTATTAAATACTAGGATTAATATGCCGATTGAGTATTATGATTTATGATTTATTAATGTGTGGTTGTTCAAAAAATAATAATAAGAAGAAATTTCAAAAATGCACCTTTTATTCTACCATTTTCACAAATACCCCTCTTTTCGGCTATTTTTGAAAAATATATTAGTTTCAATCAAAATTACCATTTTTAATATTTAAAATATTCTATAATTAGGGTTGTAGGGTTTAGAATCTAGGGTTTAGGGTTAAATTAAACCATATAAGATTTAATCCTTAAATTAAACCTTAAATAAACCCTAAATCCAAAAAGCATATTTTTAAAAAGAAAAAGGGGTATTTTTGAAAGGGGGCATGTTGAAAGGGGCATTTCTCACAATTTCTCTAATAACAAAAATAAAAACATATAAATATATATTGACATAAATAATTATGTCTGAAATTGCAAGAGATAATATATTAGCAAATTCACACATCCACAATATAAATGTACTCCCTCAGTTCTAAAAACAGATAATAGTTTTCAAGAAAATCTTGTGTTTTATAAAGATACATTTGTAAGATTTTTTATGCATTATATTAATTGATAGGATAATTTGTTGATTTCAAGAGAAATAGTCATATGCTATTGTTTTTAAATTACGACAAAATGATATACATAGCTACTTTTCCATATACATTAACCACATGTACCCACCATCTCCTTTTTTAATCACCCATTTCCATTATTTTTCTTTTAATACCATTATACCATTCATTTACCAAAGCTATTTTTCATTACAAATGATAAATTTGTTAGGATTTAATAAAATTATTGAATTAATGATTTACTTCAGATTTAATTTTTAATAAATATTAGGATTTAATTGTTAGGACTTCAGGTTTAAAATTTTAGGGGGTTGGAGTTTATTAAGGGTAAAAAGACTTTTTGTGGTTTAGGATTTTAAGGTTTAGAGTATAAAATTTTCATTTTTCTTTTTTAACTTGACAAATATTTTGATTTACAAATTTCCAAATAAACCATAAAAACCATGAAATATGTCATCCATCTTCCGTTTCTCTCTGTCATTAACCCGAATCAATGTTTCACACCAGAATAAGCAATATAGATTATTGTAGATAAATCATGATGGGGATTTTGTTTCCACCCAAAATATTTCTGCAAGCGCACAAGTCTCGCAGTAGTACTTAGGGATCATATCTACACCGAAAGGGCTACTACGCTACAAACTTATGGGATTCAAATCGAGCTAAGATGCAAATATTATTTTTGTGGGTTTTGGTCGATCGATTGATTTAATCGTTCGATCGATGACAATGGTTTTTAATGAAATCTATAGATCTACATATACAAACTGAAAACAGTTTCAATGCAATGAATCTAAATGTTGGAATAAGGTATTTCTCTAGCAACACGGGCCAAATTATTCAGATTTGTAAATAGCCTTTGTATTGGAATCTTCCTAACTCAATTCTATTCAAACGTAAATCACATGACCTAAACAAAGGGGCAATCATGATCTCTACTAAACAACTGATATGTTAACCGTACGCATGGTATTTTGGTCAAGATCCCACATGTACAGCCTATCATTTACTCATCGGATCTTCTACCTAATGGTCTTTTAGCGAAGAGAATCTATTATGAAAAGCTAGGTGATCAAGCTAACAATTCTCAATTAAAGCTAGTAAAGACAAAATTGTTCCAAATGACTAATAAATAATCAATCTACCAAACCATGAAACTATGAAAACTTGATCCCAATGATCAAATTACTCTAACATAGATAAATAAACCATGAAGAATAAAATGACCATGCAATTATAGAAACAGGGGTTCAAATACAAGAGATTATCTCCTCAGCAACTACATAAACGAAAGTAAAAAGAGTTTACGTAGAATGGAGAGGCACATCCCTTTCTGAGACGAGAGTTCTCTTTATATAGAGGGTGCAAGACATCCAAGGGATTCAGTGAAGTAATAGAGGAGAATCAACTGAAGAGGATCATAATATTTGAATTTATCTCTTCTGGTCGATCGAACATACGAATATTTGATCGATTCCTTCTCAAATGATCCATTTCGATGTCTTCTAAATCTTCTCATGCGCTTGCTGTTGTCTTCACATAATATCTGAATATATGGAGTGATCCCGAGCAGTTTCCAGAAAATTTTGTAGTTATCCTCTTCCTGATCGATCGATCGTAGTTTGCTTCACTCGATCGATTAGGCTTCAAGGTATTGGGCTTTCAGAAGACTTCTCTTTATTGTCTGAGCTATAACTCCATGGTTGTAAGGCCGAATGAATTGATTTCAAGCCCATGTAGTAGCTAACTCTGTGGCTTTCTTGTCTCCAATTTTCACTTCAATCCAATTTGCACATCATTTTCATCCGAGCATCTTCTTCTCGTGCCTAATTTCTGATTTTAGCAAGAAACGTCCATCTTGGTACTCAAAAAGCTTGTATTCTCCAAAAGCACTTTGAATACATAAAATAGTGAAAATCTTAACATTTATCTTGAAATCATTTGGTTTTGTCATCAAAAGTACTTGAAATTCATAGTAAAAAGTGGTAAAATTAGAGTCGTATCAAATCCCCCAGACTTAGCTTTGTTCGTCCTCGAACAAACAAGAGGTTAAAGAAAGGAAAATGAGTTCAAAATTCAGGAATACCACTTACTTGTCACCGTAGTCCAAGGGCTGCAACTTTGTGATTTCATCTGAACATGCTGGCCTGAAGATTCTCGCCTCATAATCCTGCCACTACTCTCCCAACTGGTCCAACAAATCTTAACCTGCAAGCACCCTAACTTCACTAAAATCTCTCTCTACATTCATTAAGTTATTGCGTGTGATTTTTAACCGGAGAATATCAGCTAGGTAAAACGAGCTAGGTTTGTAACGTAAGGAGGCTAATATTTAGAGGTGGGGCTTATGTGTTTAAGGGTTACCATACTCAAGAGAAATGCGAGATGTGTTAGCAAAACGGCAAGAGAGATCAAACCGCTTGATGGCACAGCTTCCCAATCACTCTCTTCTTAGCTTGGCTCGTTCCTTCCACAGACTTAGATTCTTTTAATAGAATCTAAAGTCTTCTTCGAACATCTTCGGATTCCTTTGATTGTTTTCTACCTCTTTCCACCTTTGATCCCTGATTTCTCTGGCCTTTTTGCTAAACAAGAATGGATAATAAAGCTTGGATTTTGGATTTTTTCCTTTTTCTAATCCAAAAGCTTTCACCATATACATCAAGTCATGAGTTTTACCTTAATTTTGATGATGTTTTATTAGGAAAATCAGTCTTGAAACCTTCTCTTTTGAACTTCCATGCATGTATTTAGATCATAGAATGCTTTTTCACCAGTCTTCACAAGTGATTGGAAAATTGCGTTGGTATCATCTCTCCGACCGTTTTACACATACTGCATATGAAAAAAGAAAGAAAAAGAGAATGCATGTGGTTTGAAAAGAGGTTACGTTTATGGGTGTGGTACCAACTAAAAATGAGTTGGCCATTCGGGATCAGCAAAAGAGTGGTAAAGTGGATGAAAAGTCCCGAATGTGGTTTGTTTTCCTAGTCTAATAACTCCAACAAGAAAAAATTATAGTCCATTTTAGATTGAAATGAGATAAAGTAAAAAATCAGATTCATTAAAGTAAATGCAAACCGATACATGCTGGGAAAGCTCGAGTATGGAGTTTCTGAATTGATCATTTTGGACAAGACCTGTAAAACCGGTCACTAGGCCACAAAGGTGGGTGTGAAAATGAGTAAGGTTTGAAAACTAGAACTGAAGTTCTGGAAAGTGCGTTTAAAAAACTTAAATTTTTTGTAAAATTTGTTAAAATAAACAAAAGGCGTTAGACAATGAGGAACATCCCCAGACTTAAATTACATCGTCCCTGATGTAAAATCTGCGAAGGATGGAAAATGATAATGAAATGAGTACGATAAGAACTGTTACCTCATTGGCGCCAAATGTGTGGGTGGCTTCATTCCGTCCATGATAGTTTGATACATGCTGAATTGTTTTATCGAAAATGAAAGGACTACTGGATTTCACATTTTTCTGTTTGCAAAGTGTTTTTGTGAAAACAATGCATTTTAGGTTGCAAATGAGAATTTTCTACCAAGTCCAACAAGTCAACATCAGAAGTCCAGGCCCGGATGAAGGAGATGTTCATTTTGGAATGAAGTGAGGAGGTAGGACAATCAAGCCACGTGAGTTAGCTTTCACACGGGTTTGGAATCGAGTCATTAGCCCTCAGGAGTAAGAAGTTAAGCCCAAATNTCGAAGCCCATTATGTCAGAGAAGGTTCGAGAACAAATTCAGATATACATCATTGCATTTGGAGAGATATTTGGTTACGCTGAAGATAAACTCAGAAGATACTGAATCTTCAGAAACGTGTTGAAAGAAACATCAGAAATCTCTCTAAAGCTTCCAGGCATCCAGGCTTCCAGGCTAAAAGTTTATCGGTTTTTATCAGTTTCTTTCTTTTATTTGCTTTGATCATTGTTTTAAGGAAGAAGTTTTTAACCTCTGCATTCCAGAGAAGCTATTCTGAATTCTTTTTAACACAAGCAATTTTCATTGTTATCATGTCTACTTTTACCATGTTTGAGTATTCTATAGGGTTTTGCTAGGAGGAATCATGGTTTGGTAGATAGGCAATAGGATTATGTAATGAGTAGTTTATAGGCTTACTTTCATATCAGGACTTAATATAAATCATAGGATAAACCTGCTACTAATACACCACTCATAGTAAGAGATCCATAACTTGATAGTTAAACCTTTACTATTTATAGTTTAGTAGAATTTGATTTCTTGAACTTAATGTCTAGATTAATTGGTTGATAAGCCCATATGTTTCTTTCTGAAAGGATATATGGTAGAGTTAACTCGGATACCAATTGAACTAGACTAGCTAAGTCTGACCATAAGGATAGTTAGTTATTAGTGATTTCAACTATATAGCCTAAACTAGGATTTACATAGATTACTACCCTGAATAATTCAAACCAGTTCCATGGTAATGCTCACGAGCACTCAATGGACCACATTGATTTCTTTGAAGAAATCTGTACCACCACAAGGAAAAATGGAGTTCCCACCGACTTCTTCAAATGCAAACTCTTCCAATTCTCTCTGGCGGACAAAGCCCATTGATGGCTGAAAACTCTACCACTAGGTTCCATCACTACACGGGAAGGTTGTAAGTCAGTTTTCCTTAACCACGTTTGCACTAAGTCCCGCTCAAATCAGTTAAGAAACAAGATACAAGGCTTTAAACAAGCCTCTATTGAAAGTTTTTTCGATGCTTGGGAAAGGTTTAAGGGTTATATGAGGGACTGCCCCCATCATGGTTTTGATGAAGCTAACCTCTTGTGTACTTTATACAGAGGCATAGAGCAGAAATATCAATTGTCTCTTGATACAACTAGCAATGGTGATTTCACCACAAAAACCGTTACAGAAGAACAAGCTCTCATCGAGAATCTAGCTGCGAGTGACAACAATAACTCAACTGAATTTCACAGGTCCGTACCTACAAATGAAGTGGAGTCCAAGCAAATCACAGAGCTCCGAGGAATGATGAGCCAAATCCTAAGAAACCAACAAAGGGCGGTAAACTCTTGTGAAGCTGTAACGGACAACAATTCTGGCCCAGCAATGGTAGAGAACAAGAAGGTTATGAAGAAGAGATGAACTACGTGGGAACATAAGGTAATTTTCAAAACCTAAATTTCAAGAATTTCAAACATAATAACCTCTCTTATAGGAATCCTAATGTGGAGAACTCTCAAGACCAACACTATCCTTCCCAAGAAAAACCTCAATTTAAATCCTATACCGGAGGAGGAGGATTTAATTTTGGCAATTTCCAGCAAGGTAGTTATGGCAGAGGCACTAATCCCAACTGGAAACAATTTCCAACAAAGACCTTCTTTTGGTAATTTCCAGGTTAGAGCACCAGAGCCGACATCACCTCAAGACTCTAAGATCGAGAGGATGCTCCAGCAAATAATGGCCAACCAGGAAAGTCAAGAAAAAGCCATTGAAGAAAGAATAAATGGTGTTTATTAAGACCTCAATGGAAAGTTCGAAGCTGTCTCGCTTCACGTAAAAAAGGTGGAGGTGCAAATTACACAGACCGCAGAAGTAATGAATTGCCAGAACGATGTTCTTCCAGGAAAACCAGAGGAGAATCCTAAAGCTTTCTGCAATGCCATTGAAGAAGTCCTCGTGCTATATCCATGCATGATGATAGAAGAGGAGTCCTCGGACTCTGAAAACAATATCGAGGCCAGTGACATTGTTTCAGGAGGAAACAAAATCAACTACCCCTGGAACCAAGCAAAGACATTGACCATGGAGGAAGACCCTGAGAAATTTGTCTTCCCTTGCGAAATCGCAGGTTACAATTTCCTAAACTCACTTTGTGACACTGGGTCTAATGTGAATGTCATGTCCTCAAATGTTGCAAGCAAGATAGGGCTTTCAAACTTGGTCCACTCCAACTCGTCACTAATGTTTGGAGACTCACACTCAAGAATCCCCAAGGGAATAGCGTACAATGTCAAGCTGCATATTGGCTCGACAACGGTACATGTGGATTTTCACATAATTAACGTGAAGGAAGCAGGCTCGCTGATTTTTGGAAGAGGTTTGCTCGCCACTGTTGGAGCGGTCATTGACTTACCAAACAGTAGAATGAGCTTTGGAAGTATCAACCCCAGGATTTACTACCCATCACTGCCAAGTTCATGCATCAAAGGAATGACTTACATTGGGAGGAAGAAAGTTCATGAACCTGGATATGACCCGCTAAAGCTAATCAAAGGAAAGGAGAAACCCCAGGGGCCCAGGAGGAAGCTTGTTACCCAACGAAAGAAGGAAAAAGGGCGCAACAAACCATACTCCACAATCACAGTGGTGGTGCCAAATGATGCTCATGGAGTAGGAGAACTAAGGCGTCGAGTGCTAACGTCCATCACTGAGAGGTACATGTGGGAAGATTGTTTCCCCACAAGGAGCCTCGATGCTGAGAGTGCTAAGGGCAAAGAGCCTGACCCCCAGGAAGACAATGCAAAGGAGGAGGAGCCTTAACCGTCCGACCACCCACCGGAGAAGTAAAAATCTCCAAAACCATGTCAAGCTAACCGACATTAAACAAAAGCGTTGAGTGGGAGGTAACCCACTGGTATATCTTAGATTAAGTTTACTTTTAATGCATTTGGTTCGTGTCTTAGGAAATAGGATTCAACCATGAGGAAGCAGAATCGATAGGTCGTCTTAAACAACAATCAATCGATCGCCTGCAGTTCACAAGCTCCATTTTACTTTTTCAATGGAAAACCAGAGGCCACTGATTCGAATCAACTGGTGATCCAGGAGAATGTTGCGTGCTTCAACAATAATCGAGAGAGAGTAAAAAATCAGGAGAACACGTTGTGATTCGATCGATTGATGGCTGCATCGATCGACGAAGACTCAGAGAAATGAACATTTTCTCATTTCAAAATGGCAAATGATGAAACACTGATGTCGTCTGGTACAAATCCTCGCATATTCTTGTAAAGTCCTTTCAATTCCAATAAGACAAAGAAAGTCATTCGATACACTTGAAGACAACGAGGTAACCATTTTCCATCTCTATTTCAATCCATTTCAATCCATTTCAATTCCCATTTTGCTCTTACAGCTTGTCAACATCGAGGAGGGTGTTATTTAAGTCTGGGGGGGGGGTATTCCTCGTTATCTAACTCGTTTGTTTCTTTTGACGCACTTTTACACCCATTTTTTAAAAAATTTATCGAGTCAAAAGCGTTTTATTGAGTCAATCCAGGTCTGGAACAAGGACTTTACTCACAACTGGAACAACGGCCTAGTGACCATTTTTACAAGACTGCCCCGAGGCACTTGCTTCAGAAACCCCACACTCAAGCTTCCCTAGCACCTAAACTGGAATATAAATCTTTCGTGCTGAAGGTATTAGACTAGGGAAAACAAATCCATTCAAGACTTCTTATCCACTTTACCACTCTCTTGCTGATCCTGAATGGCCAACTTATCTTAAGTTGCTACCACACCCATAAACCTAACCTCTTTTCAAACCCCATGAAGTCTCTTTTTCTTTCTTGTCTTATATGCAATATGTGTAAAATGGCCCGAAGAGATGAGACCAACGCAGTTTTCCAATCACTCGTGAAGACTGGCGAAAAAGCATGCTACGATCTTAATACATGCATGGAGATTCAAAGAGAAGGTTTCAAGGCTGACTTCCCTGGTAACATTTCATCAAAATCAAGGTAAAATTCGTGTCTTGCTCTATATGGTGAAAGCTTCATTGTAAAAAATAAAATAAAATAAAAAATAAAAAAAAGAGAGAAAGAAGCTTTATGATCCATACTTGTGTAGTAAAAAAGGTCAGGGAAATCAGGGATCAAAATGAAGAAAGGTGGAAAACATTTAAGGGAGTACGAGGAGGTTCAAGAAGACTTTAAATTCCTTTGAAGAATCTAAGTCTTGGGAAATTGTGCCATCAAGCAGTCCGATCTCTCTTGCTTTTTTGCAAACATATCGCATTCCTCTTGAGTACGGTAAACCCTAAACACACTAGTACGGATGAAGGAGATGTTTATTTTGGAATGAAGTGAGGAGTTAGGACAATCAAGCCACGTGAATTAGCTGTCACATGGGCTTTGAATCAAGTCATTAGCCCTCAAGAGTAAGAAGTTAAGCCCAAATTACTGAAGGATTAACCAGAAGCCCACAAGACATGAAGGCTCAATCGACCAGACCAGAGGCCCACCGATCGATCGAAGCCCATTATGTCAGAGAAGGTTCGAGAACAAATTCAGATATACAACGTTGCATTTGGAGAGATTTTTTGTTACGTTGAAGATAAACTCAGAAGATACTGAATCTTCAGAAACGTGTTAAAAGATCTCAGTCGATCGGTCAGGATAACTACGACCGATCGATCAAGTGAAGATAAGCACAAATATTTGGATTCTCATCCAAATATTCTCCCTAATTTATCTCGGCCAACATCTCAACCCTCTCCCCTATAAATACAGAAGACTGAAGTCCGAGAGAAACATCAGAAATCTCTCTAAAGCTTTCAGGCATCTAGGCTAAAAGTTTATCAGTTTTTTTCAGTTTCTTTCTTTTATTTGCTTTGATCATTGCTTCAAGGAAGAAGTTTGTAACCTCTGTATTCCAGAGAAGCTATTCTTAACCCTTTTTAATACAAATTAAACAATTTTCATTGTTATCATGTCTACTTTTACCATATTTGAGTAGTCTTTTAGTTAGGAATAGGGTTTTTCTAGGAGGAATCATGGTTTGGTAGATTGGCAATATGATTATGTAATGAGTAGTTTATAGGCTTACTTTCATATCATGACTTAATATAAATCATGGGATAAACCTGCTACTAATACACCACTTAGAATAAGATATCCAGAACTTTATAGTGAAAGCTTTATTATTTATAGTTTAGTAAAATTTGATTTCTTGAACTTAATGCCTAGATTAATGGGTTGATCAGCCCATAGGTTTTGTTTCTGAAAGGATATATGTTAGTGTTAACTCGAATACCAATTGAGCTAGACTAGCTAAGCCTTGCTATTAGGATAGTTAGTTATTAGTGATTTCAACTATATAGCCTAAACTAGGATTTACATAGATTACTACCTTGAATAATTCAAACCGTGATCCTCTAATGCATTACTTGATTTCCTAACGCTTTTTATCATTGAATTCTCTCACGTTTTATTTTGTTTTAACATTTTCAGACATTGATCGATCGACCGCATAATCTGCTATCGACCGAAAGGTGTTTCAACCAATCGATCAGTTCATACGACCGATCGATTGTAACCAAAACCATTTCATTTTTCTGCTTAGCTCGAGTGAAGTTGGACGTGCTACTGTGTACACTCTGCTCTCTGTGGATACGATACCTAAGTACTACTGCGAGACATGTGCGCTTGCAGGAAATATTTTGGGTGAAAACTAATCCCCATCACTGCTGGCCAAACCTTTACTTATAAATAGGACTAAGCTGCTCCCATAATAGTAATAGAAATCGTTTGGAACCTCTGGTAAAAGCATAATAAAAATCGTAGTCACTTTTCGGGAACCATCGATTCGGAGCGGGATCTGGTCGAGAGAAACCGAGGTTATTTAGTTAGTGTCAAATTACGTTCTTAGAGTAAAATCTTTTACGTTTCTTCAGTGTTAAGAAAAGTACGTTTATTCGGTGTGAAGAAAGGAACATTTCTTCATTGTGAAGAAAGGAACATTTCTTCATTGTTAAGAAATGTCAAAAGTTAACTGAAACCCCGTCCGTTTTATAGGAAGCAAACTTCCCAGCTCGTGGAGTCGTCAAGGAACCTAGGTACGGTCTAGATCATAAGTCCATTCTAGATCCTAAGTTTGAATCCAAGTCCATTTAATTAAGGTGAATGCGGTAATGTTTGCACATATCGCGAGAGAGGATAAGCGAATGCGGTTGCTTGTTTCATTACTGTAATTTCTTGTGTGTGGTGAATTGTTGCATGGTTTGGTTATGGATAAGTATCACATGATTACTTGTGCGGTATTCATGTGATAAGGGTATCCGAGAAATACGATGATCATGTGAGAAATTGTTGTAGTTTAGGTAGCAATTTGACACTTCTACAACGTTTGGCGGAGAGACCTGGTGGCTTTCAAAGGGCTGTGAACATTGCAGTTGTCGGGGTTAACTGGTTGGTAGTCTTTGTGACTAAGGCTGGGTGACCCCAAGGCAATTGGGGGAATTGATCAAATTGGCTGGTGTATGGACCCTAGGATTAGGCATGTGTTGCACATCTTGATTACTGTTATTGCATGCATATTGTGTGACATTGCATGTTACTTGTTATTTTGGGTTTGGGTTTGGGTTGGGAACTAACCTTGCAAGTTTAGAGGAGCCGTAACTCACTGAGTAAACTAGTTACTCACCCCTCAACAACTCCCATTTCCTTGTAGGTAACAAGTAGATAGAACTGCTAGAGGGCATACGAACGTGAGGGCAACTAGAAGTAGGTTTTTGATGTCTTTTGTAAAACTATGTTTATATTTGGTTTGTAACCTTGTTTTGGCACTAAGTCGTGGGTGCCAAACTCATGTTTAGCTGCTTTCCGGTTTCTTATGAAATAAAGTATGCTTTTGTGAAATTGTGTAGATGTTGAACTGATATTAGTCTTGTCCGGACTAACACAACTTAAGATCGCTGAACGGGTTGCAAAGCCTTAGGCCATCATCGATTGGTGAACGGGGTGTTACAGCGGGTGTGTCATCCATATCAGCTTGTAGCGGGAGAGGAGTGTACTCCACGGGCATGGATGGCAGTAGGGCCTCAAATCCTCCATGAGTAAACTCTAGGGCAGTGAAGAATGTGAAGGAAAGTTGTCCTGGAATCACACTGTATGACTCAAACATGGTTGTT